>JACEFZ010027510.1:0-30000 GCA_014155875.1 Cepaea nemoralis | reverse complement strand
TTATACTCATTCTACGAGCGAAATTTAAAGTCTAATTATACTATATTTGAAAAAAACTATCAATTACCATTTTGGGATCAAATGGATGCCACTATACATAGGGGACACACTTGATACGGAAGATTATTGATAACTGATTTATATCAAGATTTGCAAAGTCAGTGATTGTCGGATCTTCAATTATGTCACCTTCTCTGGATGAGTGTGTCGTGTAAACCAACAACATTTCGTCACAAGTGACATAGGTTCTACTGAAATCGAATTTTCTTTCAGTGCTGTGCAGGTTTGCGAGATAATCAACGCCTCGCTGAAATTGTATCAACGCACAGTGGTTATCCTGGTGCATATCGACAGAGCATTACAAGATATTGCTCAACCTGATAGCTACATTGAGTAGCAAATAACACTCACATCAGTCAGGCTCCTTCTAAGGCTGATCACAGGCATCGTGCCTAGGGTGTTATTCTCGTAATTTGTTTAACCTACGACAGCTCAACATTTTAAACCTGTACGGAAACTTGATGGATTAACGCCCAAGTAAACCGTTCTACATATTAACTCATCAGAGTGGTGCTCGCGGAGTAACATCGAACAGAATTATTTGTCAAATCAATTGGATTGGACAACTATTGAAGATTATTTCTACACCATTATTACGAACATAATCATTTATCAAATCGATTGGATGGGACAACTATTGAAGATTATTTCTACACCATTATTACGAACATAATCATTTATCGAATCGATTGGATTGGACAACTATTGAAGATTATTTCTACACCATTATTACGAACATAATCATTTATCAAATCGATTGGATGGGACAACTATTGAAGATTATTTCTACACCATTATTACGAACATAATCATTTGTCGAATCGATTGGATTGGACAACTATTGAAGATTATTTCGACACCATTATTACAAACATAATCATCTATCAAATCGATTGGATTGGACAACTATTGAAGATTATTTCTACACAATTATTACAAACATAATCATCTATCATATCGATTGGATTGGTCTACTAACAAACTATTGGAAAATGTTTGCTGATTCTTGAGCTGAGTATTATATTTGTTTGTGGTTTGTCAGTAATTAGTTATAGTCAAAATACTGTAATTTTGCACGCATTCATTTTGTCTTTATTATCGTAACTGTGATGACGTCATAAGCGCGATACACAATTTTGTGCTATTTTGGTGCTGTGAATTCTTATTCGCGGTGCATTATTGATTTGTTTACATAATAATAGGATTTCTTTGATAAATGCTTGAATCTAAAGAACTTTAACTCTGTCTATACTTTAACTGCTGAGTTATAGGTCTTGTCTATTATAAAATTATTTGTCATTTTTCATTATTAATGTATCTAATTGTAATTTATTAATTATTTCTTTCTACTTTCTTGGATTTTATCTGTCGATTTTAATACTTATGAACCATGTCTATGGTTTGGTAAACTTCTTTTTCCATTTCTCACTTTGATTATTATTATTGAATATTGTAGAAACATAAAAACATGTCATCGTTACAGGATTTTGTTGCAATTGGGAAAGATGCAGGTTTGACAGGAGCAGATCTTATATCGTGGTCGGAGAAACAATTTGCAAATTTTCAAGCTCACGAAAGGAACGAAAGAGTTGCGATAAGACAATTGGAAAAGGATCGACTAGATGAACAAGAGAGACAAAGATTATTTGAGAGGGAAAAAATGGCTATGGAAAATGATAGAATTGCAGCTCAAATTGCAGCAGATAAAGAGAGGATAGCCGCAGAAAATGACAGAATTGCAGCTCAATTGGTCGCTGATAAGGAAAGGATGGCATTACAAATCGCTGCAGATAAGGAAAAACTAGATAGAGAAGCACAATTAAGAGAAAAAGAGATGGCTTTTAATCTTGAGAAATTGAATACAGAAAAGCTTCTGAAGGAAAAAGAATTGGAGAATAACTTCAAAATGAAACAGTACGAGAAGGACAAGGATGAACAGATCGCTAAGAACAAAGTGGAGGCACATTCCACAGATGCCATTAAGAAATATAATGGGGTGATAAAGACATACTCCAACTCTGATTCCGTTTCTGCATGGCTAACTAATTTTGAGCTAATCTTGAGACACTACGGGGTTGCAGAAACCGAATGGGCAGTATTACTACATAGACACTTAAGTGGTGAACCTTTACAGGTTGTAGAACTAATCCCAGATGAGCTACGTAGTGACTACTCATACATTCGAAAAGACTGCTATCTCATTTCTGTCTGGACGAATTTGGCCTTCGTGCATCATTCAAAAATCTTATTCCTAAAGCAGGACAGACGTTCCTTGACTTCTCCTCTTTAACTCAATTGACATTCGATAAATGGGCTCGATCAGCTAATGTTAATGATGACTACAAGAAGCTACGTGACTTGATTGTTAGAGACAAACTGATCTCGGCGGTTCCTCCGTCTATGTCTACCTTTCTTATTGAACAGAAATGTTCGAGTATACAGCAGATGGATGAGAAAGGAGAGTCTTTCTTCGACGCCCACAAAGACATATTTAATAATAGTTTTTCCCCATTGGTAGAGACAAATGCATGTGATAGATTCCCTCATAAATCAAGGATGCAGGGATACAAAACACAACAACAGTCTGGATGGACAATATCAAAGGAGGGAAAAACAACAACAACCAAAGTATCAACCTTATGTTAAACACGAGAAAAAGGGTGTGTGGACAACTTGCAAATACTGTGGTTTCACCCACGGCTCAAATCAAATGTGTGACAAACATCCGCAGTTTGACAGTTACATAAAGAAATTAGCACTTAGAAATAGAGACAGATTTAACACCTATCAAAGACAAACACAATGCTTTAAATGTAAAAGTTTTGGACATATGTTTTTAGCTTGTCCGTTAAGAAAACTGTATAAAGAAGCAAACATAGGGATGCTGACATCTAGTAGTGACAGTGACTCGGACGAGACTAGTCATGCAAATACGGTAGAAGTAGAATATTCTCCCATCGACCCAACTTGTGATACCTGCCGGATGTTTCATAAAGAGGGCAACTTGACGTGCGGTCATAAAGTACACGTGCAGGAGACTAATGCGGTCCAAATTACCAATGGATCACTGGTCGTACAACACGCCATAGTGAATGGAAAGAAATGTAGCTTAGTACGCGATTCCGGGTCGAGTATAGTGGGAATACATAAGAAGCTGATTAATGAAACCGACTATACTGGAGAGCATGTGACCTGTAGAACTTTTGGAGGTAGAAGAGAAAAGTTTCCAGTTGCCTGGGCTGATATAAACTGCCCATATTTTTCTAGGAAAATAAAGGTAGCTGCGCTGCCCGACCCATTTGTGGATGTCTTTATTGGAAACATCCCTGAATTATGTGATGTTTCGCGTGAGGACATAACAGAATGGGAAAGGAAGCATATTGTAGCAAACACCGTTGATAGTACACAAATACAAAAGGAAAATCAATTACCTCATGATGTTTTGGTTTCGAACACACACATATCAGATCCATGGGTAGGAGAACATACAAATATTAATACAGTTCAAGCCGCGGCGATAACGCTGCAACACGACATCACGCCGGTAAATAGACAACCACAGGCATATATTATGGCTAGTGACAGTTCCTTCTTGTGAACCGAAGAATATGCTTAGGAAAACAGATACTTTGTTTGGTTTGGTCGATACTTTCTTCTGGTTGGTTTTCTTGGTAGGGAATATATTATCTATCATACCAAACAAAGCAATAAAATGTATAGCTAAGGCTACAGTGAGTTTAAATAAGATGTTGCAATATGGGGTACGCCGGAAACTGAGCCATATTATAGGTATATATGATGATTCTGTACAATGTATTCGAACAGTCCGCCTAACGGCACCCCATGGCGAATCTGAAATCCCTTTGCAGGAATCACATTCGATGATCAGTTCTAAGATCATTCTCAGATCAAATAGTTGTGTTGTGGTGGATGGTACCTGTTTACTGTCTGTCGTATACATTCTTCCACAAGGGTATAGGAAAATACTACATCTTGTCTTGTACTCTGGGAGAAAGGTATATGAATCACACAAACGCTATGAAATTACTCTATAATTGGTGAATTCTGTTCAGAAATTGGCTAAATATCTTTTAGGAAGAAAATTCTTGGTCATCTCAAAATGAATTTTACTAACCGTAAATAAAACATGTAGCGTCATTGTGATTGTATTGTCATCATAAATATTGTTATAAGTGGAGTGTACTGTATTCGTATCATTGTCTTGTTCATATTAACAATCATATTTTTTTTATGAGCGATTATCTTTATCTAAAACCTATGCTCAAATAGACTAAGTAATAGCGAGCATGGCGAAAGTTATACAGTTTTATAGATCATACCTGTTGAACAGTAACAAATAACCCCGATGGCGGAGGATTCTGTACACGCCTGTAGCGCCTTTGCGTTTATAGGAATTCTTATACATTCTTTTTGGTCTTCAGAACTCTCCTTCATCATTATACATTTACTATTTAAGGACATCACAAACATAGCATCCATAAAACTGAAACAGTACATCATCGTACATTCCTAGACAGATTTTTGTTTTGTCGCATTCGGATGTTGGTTTTACGATAAAGCCAAGTAAAACTGAAATTGCATTTCAGGAAATTCAATTTCTAGAACATAAAATAATTTAGCTGATTTACTCAGTAGACTATAAAATAAAGAGAATATAAAATTTTTATGTATATATATATATATATATATATATATATATATGTTTTCTGATTTTTTTTTTAAATGTAACATTACAGTAGGATGACTGTGGCTAAGTCTGAATTGCCACAGATATATATATAATTTTTTTTTTTGGAAGGAAAGTATAGACGTAAGATAGTCACTTGTTGTTATTATGATTTCATAAAGACAGGTGAAAAAGTGACTAAGGTTGTGAACTTCGAAGGCAACTAGTGGAGAGTCTTCTTTTGATGGACAAGCCAATGGGATATTATCAGTGTTGAAAAGACAGGTGAAAAGTTTCACGTACTGTGGAGGCGACATGATCAATTAAGTTGGCTTCACTCTTTGACAAGCCAGCAGTGGTAGTATTGTTGGTAGTTTGCCTAATAGATATACTTTTAATTTGATTTGGGTAATTTAGTCTTTGAAATAATTAACAGATTCAATACACACGGAAGTGATGACAGTATCGATTAACAGTTTTAATGACGGTGTAGAGTTTGTGGATTTCAGGTGATAGGTAGATATATGATAGTTAATTAAGTAGGTATATTTTAAATAATATTGGTTGTTTTAAGTAAAAATGTTTATTTTTTTAATGTTATGGTTATATATATATATATTTTTGGTGTGTTTATAACTATTATGATGATTGATATTGGTTATTTTAATTATCAGTACATTAATGTGTTGTAGTTATTAATGTCAGTAGTATGTTTTGTGTTAACTAATCATCATATATGTATCATTTTCATGATGGACGAATGAAGAGAAAGGAATGAAAGAAAAGTAATAGACACAAACATATAGTAACAATACACATTATAGGATATATAGATACATATAACAAATGAACAACACATTATAGATATATAACACAGTTATATTGAGAATAGTTTTCCTTATCGACATGATGTAGCGAAAAGAAATGATGGTGTACCAGGTCGACTTGGAGTTGTGTGGATATATGTATTCACGTCAAGGACAATCAGTTGTCGACTACGGATCATGTGATCGTTGGGTATGCAACACTGGATGGTGTTTTTATTTAACTGACGGCACTCGGGGTTATAGAGACCGTTAGTAGTTTTAAGGTGTCAACATATATACGCGATAACAGATCTTAATATATGAACTGGCGGTGTTTGAGCCTTAGTTTAGTTACAAGTAGTCGGGCATGTTAACGCGATAACATCTCAAGGATCATTTATAGAATGTAGAGGTGGCGGTGTTCGGGACTTGTATTTTAGTCCGGTGTTCAATATCCCACGATCTAGAGTGGTTCACGTTGACAAACTAAGTTCCAAGGACGGTGAATGCGTTGTCTATCACAATAGGATGTAATTTACGTCGTAGACATCATTTGCTTGACATGTCAAGATAACATAGAAAATGGTCTAACGATCATTTTCATTGTAGAGGGGGCAAAGCTGTCATGTGGCAAATGACAGTGATGCAACATTAAATTGATGAGTTAGCGCATCAAAGAAGAAGATAAAGAGTGGCACAAATGGTGAACATTGTGACACCAACATTGAACGCAATTTAGACGCATTGTACGACGTCACCTAACACCGTAACGGCTTAAGCTTTAGTTTGGGTTCCAGCGTAGGAAGTTATAGGATGTGTTTCACTACCAGTCACGGGATTCAAGCCGTTCCTAATTCATAAGTCACCAAAGCTTAAGCATGGTTCCAGTTACGGGCAGCCTGGCGACATTGGCCGTTGGAGCTTGATTATGGTGAGCTCCGGTTGAAGGTAGGCAAGTATATTTGATTAGCATTACCAAGATACTAGGCGACTGGCTCTGTTCTCAACACTCTCACTGGTCTAGGGTGAACCTGATTGAAGAGCGGGAGTGAATGGTGAACGAGAATGACTCAAGTCTGAATCAACCCCACACTCAGAGCCGTTATCTGATATCAGCTGTGGTAGAATACATCGCAGTTCACTTCACCAGCCTATTTGTTGAGTCGTATTTTTGGAGTTCAGATAGTTATGCTGTCCTATATCATCATGCCTCAATTTATGCTGTCCTGTACCATAATACCCTAGAGCCACAAAGATCTCGAGGTGAACGTTGCTGCATTATAGAGCCTGAACTCATAGCTTAGAGAGAGAACAACGTAACCTCTTGACACCAGTCATGGGGTAATTCTTCTGTCCTCCAGACTTTTATTATTAGTTCGTATAGCTTTAGATGTAATGCATTGCCACCTGCCGTTATAAATTCAGCAGCAATTCCATCAGTCCCAGTTGCCTTATTGTTTTTAAGTCGTGTGATTACATATAGGATTTCTTCAAATGTAGGTTCTTCAATTTGTGGTTCGCATGTTAGAACCTCTTCCTGTGGGACAATGTTACTTGGAGCTTCACAATTTAGTAATTCAATAAAATATTCTTTCCATGTGTTGCACATTTCCTCATTGTTATTTATCATATTCCCATTTTTGTCTTTTAAACCATATGTGTTTTGTTGGTGCCCTCGTTTCATTGGCTTCAGTTCTTTAAAAAATTTTCTGGATTCATTTATCTGGTGATTAGTTTCCATATCTTTGATTATATTACTCATATATTCTCGCTTCTGCTGTCTGACTATTTGTGTAGCCTCTTTACATTCATTTGAATAATGCTCTTCCTTTTGGATGTTATTGATGTCATTTAACCTTACATGTCTGGCATTCTTCTTCCTAATGACTGCTTCTTCACATTTTTGATTGAACCATCTGTTCTTTCTATGCGTGGTTAACACACCGAGACATTCTTCTGCGGTAGATTGAATTGTATTCTTGATGTTCAACCAAGTTTGGTCAACACTTTCCTCCAAAGGGTTTTGCAGAGTTTCAAGTTTACATTTTATTTCATCTGTAAATTTCTCTTTGACTGTAATGTCTTGTAGTTTTTCTCTGTTATATGTTGGGTGTAATCTTTGTAATTTAGTGTAGAAAGCTCTCTTAAAATTTATTTTAAATTTTGCTCCAACGAGGAAGTGGTCACTGTAGCACTCAGCTCCTCTATAACTTCTGACTTGCTGTATGTTTGATGCATTTCTGTTGTTAATTAAAATGTGATCTATTTGATTATAGGTTCTCTTGTCACATGATTTCCAAGTTTGTTTGTGTATATCCTTTCTTTGTAGTCTGGCACTGCTAATCTGCAGTCTTTTGGCTTCTGCCAGGTTGATGACTCTCCATCCATTATCATTTGAAGTTGTATGTAGGCTTTCCATACCGGCCACTTTTTGTATTAGTTTGCTCTCTACCTATTTTTGCATTGAAGTCTCCCAGCACAATCAGGATGTCCTGTTTGGGGGTTTCTTCTATGACATCTTCCAGATCATTATAAAAGTCTTCTTTAATATCATCTTCTTTCTCTTCAGTAGGTGCATGTACATTAATCATCGTTATATTTTTCCATTTACCTTTTATTCGTAATTTACTAATCCTGTCATTAAAAGCTTTAAAGTTTAAAACGTTCCCCCATAACTCTTTTTTGATGACAAATCCTGTTCCTAATTCATGTTTATTATGGGTGTTTCCTCCATATATTATAATCATTCCATTTTGCTCTAAAGTACCCTCTCCTGGCCACCTTATTTCTTGAATTGCTGTTATATCCATTTGATATTCAACCAGCTCCCGGGTTAGTTCTTCGGCCGCTCCAGCTCGATATAGTGTCCGTACATTCCATGTTCCAAATCTCAAAAGTCCTTTAACGTTCCAAGGTCGTTGTCCAGATAAGTCAGTCCGATATCGAGGCTCATGTATTTGTTTCATAACAAAGAAAGGTTTTTACAAAGGTGGGGATGGTAACCCCACGCTTCAACCCCCAACCTGGAGGACCAGGGTGTTTCTCTTTGTCTGTTCTCAACACTTTGACCTGTCCGGCTTGGGAGGCCCTGCTGGTAGCTACGCTACCGCCGGCATAGCTCTTGGTCTCATTAAAATGTCTAGGAACGGCAACGCTTCGTAGTGTTCGTGTCCCATAGGTAGAGAGGATGTTCTTATGCGTATGGTTCATTATGGCCTGGAACGATGTTGCTTGTAGCTCGTCTGTAGTGATGATTATTATATCGTCCACATAACGACGCTATAAGACTAAGTTTTATTGTCTGAGGATCTCTTTTCTTCTAAGTGTGCCACAAAGATGCCCGCTAGAATATGACCAAGAGGACTCCCATTGGCCACCCCGTCATTTTGGCGGTATGACTTTAGTAGCCAACCTCGTAGCGATAAAGATAATCCACGTCCCTGAATATAAGGCGAGGCCTGATTTGTCTCTCACAGAAGCAGAAGGCAACTGTCTTTTATTTAAAATCCGAAAATCTTTACTGTCTCAAAAAGTTAAGTGTGGGATAAATGGAAAATCTATTCCAAAGTCTCGAAACTATAAACAGCGTGCAAACACACTGCAGGAGAAAGACGTCCAGAGTCATGATCCGGATGGGTAGGGGAGACTGGGGAGAAATGGACATAGGGGAGAAATGGACCACCCCCTCTCTGGCCCCTGGCTGTGATGCAATGAAAGTGAAACCATAATAAGTTTGTTTTCCACATCAAACATAGTCCGAATTTTTCATTTGCCATCGACTTCCCGCACAGGTCGTTCCCACGCAAAGTTTGAAAAATTTTCTGCACTAAAGTTTCTTTTTCCAGTTCCAGACACCATCGTAAAGCAGACGCATAGTCAGGAATCAGGACAAGGTAATTACGTTAATATCTTTATTTACTTGTTATTTAAGAGTTCATATAAAAAATATAGCATATAATATTAGATTTAAGAGACTTTATGGCTGAATAGTTTAATACATTGATGGGGGAGAAATGGACCGGTTCATTTCTCCCCATGGTTCATTTCTCCCCATAGAAGAAATTGACAAGACAGTCTGTTGTTATTAAAAGTGTTGAAGATTGCATTCGAATATCAGCATTATTGATTCTTTTTAATACTGGGGTCTAAATCTAGACCAATAAAACTGTTAACAAATTTGATTTCAGTGATTTATTAAAGATGCACGCCATTCGTGCTATGATCAGTATTTCTTTGCAAATGATAGGCCTACCATTCTAAATGTTATATAATTCTGTCACTCTTTTGTTTCAGATGCCAAGATTGTACATCAGAAACACCAACAAGGGTCTCGTTACGGAGGAACATATGAGAGAAGCTGTTAATGCTGTGAAAAATGGAATGAAAGTGAGGAAAGCTGCAAGGGAGTACGGCATTGCTCGCTCTACCCTCAATAACAATCTTACAAAAGACAGAGAAGGAAATGGTCTGCCTACTAGACTCGTACCAAATTATAGGCATAGCCTTGTTTTCACAGCTAAGCAAGAAGCTGATTTTGCTAGTTACTTGAAAGATTGTGCAAGAATGTTCCATGGACTCACAACTAAAAACGTTCGTATTTTGGCGTACGAGATGGCGAAAGTCAATAACATTGCACATCCTTTAACCTGGGATGAGCAAATGATGGCAGGGAATGACTGGCTTTGTGGAATTTTTGCGACGGAATCCCGAGCTGACCATAAGACAACCTGAGGCAACATCTCTGGCTAGAGCTACAGCTTTCAACAAACATAATATTTGCACCTTCTTCAACATTGTGAAGGAAACCATTACAAAACTAAATGTGAGTGGAGCTCAAATCTACAATTTGGATGAGTCAGGTCTGACCACTGTACAGAAAGTGCCAAAAATAATTGCCCCACGAGGAATGAAGCACATAGGCCAGGTGACATCCAGAGAAAGAGGAGAACTGGTCACAATCTGTTGCATTGTGTCAGCTGCGGATCACATTATCCCTCCAGTTTTTGTGTTTCCCAGAAAATTTTTTAAGAATTTTATGCTTGCTGGAGCACCTGAAGGTTCCCTTGGCCTTGTGAATGAATCAGGTTGGATGACCCGTGATAATTTCGTCAAAGTTATAAATCACTTCATTAAGCATTCAAGACCTTCCAAAGACTTCCCTTTGATTTTGATCTTGGACAATCACGATTCACACATTTCATTTGAATCACTTGAACTGTGCAAGAAAAACAACATTCATGTGATCACGTTGCCACCACACACCTCATCTAAAACTCAGCCCTTGGACCGTTCAGTTTTTGGACCCATGAAGTCGGTCTACAACAATGCGTGTGATTCATGGATGATGAAAAATGTTGGGACACCACTGACAATCTATCAAGTTGCAAATCTAGGAGGCCACGCTTTTCTTAAAGCGGCAACTCCCATTAACATTCAATCAGGCTTTGCAGTGTCAGGTATTTGGCCCTTTAACGAAGATGTTTTTACAGAAGATGATTTTATGCCTTCAGAAATAACGAACAGGCCCATCAGCAAGGACAGTGAAAATGCCACTTTAGAAAGCAATGAACAGACAGGATCAGCATCTCCACATTGTGGTACCAGCACAGATCAAACTGCACAAGAATTTCATGAAAATCAGAAAGAGTGTAATGTTGAGAACCTTGTAGATGACTTGCAGGAAATATTAGGGAGTCTTCAACATAAAGCTACTTCTTCCTTTACTTTGCCTCATGTTTTCAGAGGACTACCAAAAGCTGGTCCGCGAAAAGATTCAAATAATATGAGGAAAAGAGGAAAAACTATGCTGGCTACTTCTACGCCAGAAATGGATCGAATTAGGGAAAGAGCGGTGATGAAAGAAAAGGCAGCAAAAGTTCCACCCAAAAAGGCAAAGAGACAGCTGCTGAAAGAACTTGATGTTGATTCAGATCCAGAAACTGACATTTCGTTTTGTGATGACACAGATTCTGATGTTTCATTTGGTGAAAATGAGGAGTGTACGGTTAGCTTGACTGGTGTGCGTGAGGTTTTTGAAGACCAGTGTGTGCTATGTGAATATGGAACAAAGAAGACTTGTGTTTACTATGTAGGAATTGTAAGGGGAGACATTGATGATGATGGTGATGTTGAGGTAGAGTTCTTGCGCAAGAGTGAGAAGGTTGCTGGTAAATTTGTTAAGTCTAAGGTAGAAGATGTTGCCAGTGTCTCAATTACATGTATTAAAGCACAGCTTACTAGATCTACAATCACTGGAACCACTTCTAGGACCAAAGATGGCTATGTCTTCAAAGAAAGTCTTGCAGGCATAAATGTTCGATAAAACTTTATATTAGATTAATATCTCATATTAAACTTTTTTTACTGTCGCTTAAAATAATATTTAAAAAAACTGCAAATATCCTTTTAATGATTATTTATTTCTTAAAGCAATATGGATGAGTTGTTGCTGCTTCTTTTTAAAAAAAGGTCCATTTCTCCCCACTATGGTCCATTCCTCCCCACGTGCTGGTCCATTTCACCCCAATGGTGGTCAATTTCTCCTCATGTTCATATACATTTTTGAAATGCATTTTGTAAAGAAACATATAGAAATAGATTGCTAAATGTTTTCCCCTTTTAAAATAAATGAATGTACAACATTTTAGTCATAGTTTTGTTATGTTTCGATAAAATCTGTTCCGGTGATGAGCAAAAATTGAAAACTACAAAATTGCTGGTCCATTTCTCCCCAGTCTCCCCTACAGCCCCCAGATGATAGGAATATAATTGATCGAAATATTCGATGAAGTGAGGCACTTCTGATTATCGGAAATCTTACAGCTTTTGTAAATTATAATAACAACAGGCTAGCAATGCATTGATTAATCAGCACTTTTATGAACAATTCTCTCTAAACGGGTTTTGGATCGTCCACAATGAAAGAAACACAACTAATTACAAAAGTAGCATGGGACATAACAACAAACAGATATTCAAGGGACATTACTTGAAATAAAGTAAATGTATTATTTGATTTAAATATATGTTAGAATTTTTTATTTTATATGACAATTTCTTTACTATAATCAGAAAATAATGAATTCTGCACAATTTGCAGATAAAACTTAAGAAATCTTTAATATTTATGAAAATATTTTGGCTTTAATTTACATTCGTAAAATTTTATAATGGGCTTTTTTTTATTTCTTTGCAATATTACATTAAATGTGTTTAGCCATTTAATGACAGTGTTCAGGCCCAGAGCTCCATATATATTTTTGGCCGTCCTTTACTATTGGACGTAAATTACAAATATTTATGAAATCGGATTAAGTTCGCCTGATGACGAACATTAGTAATAGGCCAAGCTAATCCACTCACTTGTTCTATCAGTCGGAAATGGCTGTCAAAGGCTAAGGTAAAAGACCCCAATTTGAATGTGGACGGCAAGGGGAAACCACCACATTATCTTCCCAAGACTTCATGGCAAAACACATTTCAGAGGTAGTGAACGACGTTAATGGCTGTCTTAGAACATCCTCGTCCGGTAGGGACAGTCATGAGCCACAGGTGACACCAGACCGTCATCCAGCTACTGATGGCAAAACCATATCTAAAATAAATACATTTAGAGTAGGAACATGGAATGTTAGGACATTAAATGATCTGGGAAAGTAGAACAATGTTCTAAGAGAAATGGAAATCATGAAATTGAATATACTAGGACATAATTGAGATGAGATGGAAGGGATCGGCAAAATTATAACCGACAAATACACAATAATTTATTCTGGAGGGGATACACACGAAAAAAGGAGTAAGACTAATATTTGATGAAAAAACAGCCAAGTTAATTAATGCATACTGGTGTATTTCAGATAGAGTCCTTATTGTCGAAATCAAAGGCAAAACGATAGATATGCTTGCTTGCTTGCTTGTGTTCGTTGGCTTGAGCTCCAGCGCAAAGTCCTGTATGTCGGATAAAGGCATCCTGTTGTCCAACATCAGTGTGATGTCATACAGGACCTGTGGTTTGTGTGAGTATCCGTTGTCCCATGTCTGGCTTATTGGTGTGCATACTAGTGGTTCCTCGCTGTACAGGCAGACACTCTCCGACTTAGGAGGAATCGGTGATCCTACTGACTTTAGCCAAGACCCCAAAGGGACCTGTTGCCCAGGACGCTCGACGAGGACGCGTCAATAGGTCTTGGCCAGTATATAACCCGGCCCTGATGCATTGGAAACATCTCTGCGTCCCACGATAGATATAAATATTAAATAAATATATGCACCAACAACAAGCTGTAGCGATGAAGAAATACATTACTGTTACGAGGGTTTGAAATGGCGATGACTCAAATTGGATCACAAGAAATAAAAATAATACTGGGATACTTTAATGCAAAATTAGGAAAAGGACAAATGGAGGATGTTGTGGGGAATAGAACTTATAGTTTTGTTTGGATGTGAAGCGTGGACAATAAGCAGCCAAGCTGAAGAAAAAGAAAACATATAATTGCCGTTGAAATGTGGTTTCTGAGGAAAATGCAAAGAATACCATGGACAGACAGAAGAATCCAATGAATAAGTCCTTCAAGAAACAAATGAAGATCGTAAACTGAATTAGAGTACATTAGACGTAGACAGTCAAAATTTTTTGGGACATGTTATGAGAAGAAATGAATTGGAGAACTTGGTGACGACTGGCAAGATCGAAGGGAAGAGACCAGGGGGAAGACCGATAAGTAAATACCTGGATGGCTTGGCCACAGTGGCATGGTCGAGACAGGAAGCACGGAGCTGATCCACGTCTCTGGTGATCGAGTGAGATGGCAGAACATGACCGCTCACGCTTACCGGCATGGCACATGATGGATGGATGGAGTGGGGAATTATGGTTTAGGTACAAGAAATGAAAGAGGAGAGAAACTAATAGACTGGGCAGACTATCAATGAATGATAATTGGAAACACCTGATGTAAACACCATAAAAGACGACTATACACATGGAAAAGCCTTGCTAAGAGAATATACAACCGAATTGACTACATACTTATTAATAAAAGATTTAGAAATGCGTTCTTTAATGTAAAGACAACGCCTGGTGCTGACTGTAATAGTGATCATGTACCACTATGTGGACAAATAAAAGTCAGATTAAAGAGAGGGAATAAAATGGTAAAGAACGTGAGACATAATAAAGAGGTTCTGAAAGTAGATACAATTATATGATGGAGAAAGGGAAGCATTAACAGAAGAAGGTAACTTAGAAGGTCCACCTATTCATAAAGAAGAAGATCGCTGACGCTGTAAAACATATGAAAAAAGGAAATACAGCTGGGCCAGATGAAATCACAACAGAATAATTAGAAGTACTAGGTGACTTTGGAGTAGGTATATTAACGAAAATGCCCCTGACTGATAAAAAGAAGAGCTGAAACAAGCCAAGAAGGATGTGCAAAAAGCTAAGAGGCAGTATGCAAATGACTATTGAATCAAGTTATGCGAGTACATTCAAAATGCAAGTGATAAGGGAAACATCAGAAGCCTGCATGAAGGCATAAAGAAAGCCTGTGGTCCAATGATCAAAAGAAGTGCACCACTGAAAACCTTGACTGGAGAAATCATCACTGATAGGAAAGCAGCAGATGGATAGATGGGTAGAGCACTATTTGGAGCTTTACTTAAGCGAGACCAAACTAGCGGATGATGCCCTCAGCGACATAGAGGCCCTGCCAACACTTGACCACCCGGATACACTTCCCTCCATAACAGAAGTTAAGTGTGCTATCAATGAACTTGCTTATGGCAAGGCTCCAGGTAAGGATGGGATTCTAATAGAGGTTATCAGGAGTGGGCAAGGCACACTCACTCTACAGATCCACCAGCTAATAGAGCTATGCTGGGAGAAGGACAGATCCCACTGGATTTCAAAGATGCAAGCATCATAACACTGTACACCAGTATGACATCACACTGATGTTGGACAACAGGATGTCTTCATCCAACATTAAGTACTTCACGCTGGAGTTCACAGCCAGCGAACGCAATCAATCATACCATGTACAAGAGCAAGGGGCATGGAGTGACAGTAACAACTATAGGGTATCTCACTTCTGTGTATCGTTGGGAAAAGTATTTGCCAGAATTGTTCTGCGCAGACTTCAAGTCCTGGGAGATCAAGTCTACACCGAATCACAGTGTGGCTTTCGACGGAACCTGTCTACCATTGATATGATATTCTCATTGAGTCAAATGTAAGAAAAATGCCGTGGACAGAATCAACCACTGTTTATTGCCTTCATCGACCTCACAAAGGCATTTGATTTGGTCAGTCGTGAGGGTTCTGTTCAAGGCAGCAAAGAAGATCGGTTGCTCACCGACTCTGCTGTTCATTGTGGAATCGTTCCACACAGGCATGAAGGGTATAATCACGTTTGATTGTGCAACTTCAGAAAAGTTTCAAATCAAGAGTAGAGTTCAGCAAGGTTGTGTACTAGCTCCCACCTCTAGGGAATATACTTTTAACCTTCTACTGAAGTATGTCTTTTGTGATCAGGATGGTGGTACAAATTCACTCACTCTCAGATGGTGGCCTCTACAATGCTCTGAGATTGAAGGCCAAGACCAAAATTAGGAGGGTACTTAATTGCTTTTTGCAGATGATGCTACAATTACGACCCACTATAAGGAAGAATTACAACATCTACTGTCTCAGATTTCTCTACATCTCAGATTATGTCACAAGGTGCACATGGGGTACCATCAATCTTTATTGACGACGCTGAACTTGGAGATAGTAGACCATTATACATTTCTAGGATCAGAGGTAAAGTAGCAAATTATCCCTAGATCAGGAAATCAATATCAGGATTGGTAAGACAGCAAGAACAATGAACAGGTTAACAAAAAGTGTCTGGAAGAACGGGAAGCTTACTGCCAAAACAAACATCCTTGTCTATCAAGCCTGTGTTCTTAGTACTCTTCTTTATGGCAGTGAATCCTGGTAAACTTACTCACACCAAGAGAAACGTTTAAACAGCTTTCATATGCGATGTTTGCTGTAGAAGTACTTGGTATTACGTGGCAAGACAAAATCACAAATACTGAAGTATTGGAAAGATCAGGTTGTGTGACGGTTTGTTCCATGCTCAGTCTTAGTAGACTTATACGGATAGAACGCATTAGGAGAATAGATGATGGTAGAATACCAAAGGGCATCTTTTTTGGTGAATTACAAATGGTAAGAGATCTCGGGGCCTGTATTGCGATACAAAGATGTGTTTATGCAGGACATGATCGATACAGGCATTGATAATGCACACTGGGATCAAGTCGCCACTCAACGTGTTGTATGGAGGGCAAAGATCAGAAAAGGAATAAAGACAGAGGACAAAAATTATTGCAAATAGGTCACACACTGAGCATGAACGACTTAAGATAGTGCATGATGGTGAAAATGACCATGAGTTCACATGCATACAATGAGGATGAACATTTACAGCACGAATTGTTCTGATCAGTCACATTCGCTACCGCCATCCATCTATCATGTGCCATGCCGGAAAGCGTGGGCGGTCATGACTCGCCATTTCACTCGATCACCAGAGTCTTGGATAAGCTCAGTGTTCATGTCTCGACCATGCCATATGACCAAGCCATCCAGGTATTTACTTCTCGGTCTTCCCCTTGGTCTCTTCCCTTCGATCTTGCCAGTTGTCACCAAGTTCTCCAATTCATTTCTTCTCATAACATGCTCAAAGATTTTTATCTGTCTATGTCTAAATCTCTAATCAATTTACGATTTTCATTAGGTTTTACTTTTTCCCAGACGGGAAATTGCAAAATGTATAACAAGATTCTCCTGCGCCGCAGAGAGACTGTTATTATCCACTTTATTTCTGGCCCTTGTCCTATAAGCAGAGGAAGTGCCATCAGTGTTTTCTTAAAAGAATTGGTCGCAGTAATGTTGCTCCATTTTCTTTTCCTCCATCGGCCAAAGATCTTAATCAAATCCTTTAATCTCCTTTTGGCAGGAAATTTGCTAAACATCATAATTTTATGATGTGCATTCCACTCATACTTGCCTCTTTCTTGGTAGGGCGTCCGTTTACTTCCTCCTGATTTAAGAGTTTTCTTCCCTCGATAATTATTTATCCAGGTGCGTTCCTCTTCAACAGAGTTCCATTTTGAATCTGTGTTTGAAAGTATAAGGCTAGTAGAAGTTGTCCAGCTTTGAGAAATCATGTTGTTCCCCAAGAACTGTGAATTTGTATAACTCCTTGTAGAAGTATACATAAACAGCTGTTCTCCCCATCCAACATTGGGTGAAGTGAAAGGTAAACAAGGTCCTGAGTGTTGAGTATACCAACCGCTCCGGTTTTGTTCCGCTGCAGAGTCCATCATTTGTGATCCCCTGTTAGCTTCAGCTGTGTTGATGATAGGTAATACCTTCATCCTGTCCAAAGAAGTATTTTCTTCTTTGTTGTTAGCAGACATGTTTATCGTCCCTGAATCAGAGTCCGTAGTATAACCTACATGAATGCTTTGTGTATCTTGAGTTTCCTTTTCGAAAGACTCCAAGATACTGACATCGTAAGAATTCTCCTCCGTGTCTTGTTTGTCCTCCATGGCCGGGCTCTCTTGTGCCAAGTCCAATTGAGGTATTCTCTCCCTGGTCTGGTTTTCTTGTGCCAAATCCAATAGAAGTGAATGTTGTGGGGTGTCATTTTCAATGTCATCTCCCACCTGAGATAAGTAATTCATACTGATAATTGTTTCATCTTGTGTGGCCACATAGAAAGAAACACTGGAATCCTGTTTTACATCCATTCCAGTCTCAGCTGAATTCATTTCCACTCCTAGTTTATCTGAACTGAAGGGAATAAAAGAGTCGGGTAAGGTCTCGCCTTCGATCTCTTTAATAGTTTTCCTCAGGTCCTCCTCCTCCTGTTGGATTATTCTCCTTTGGGAAGTCTTAAGAAGCTCCTGAGATTGCTGGGTTGCCAAGCCAGCTAATCCGCTTTCATTGCGGTGTAAACATTTATCACGTTTGTGACTGTTTACTGTACGCTTGGTACATTTATTCCTATTCCTTTTATTTTTAGGAATAGGCGAGGAAGGAAGCATCTGCCTTTCTGTGCCCAAGTTTTTGTTTTTCTGAGCCATGGGGATTTGCGAAGGAATGCATGCCTCTTCTTCGTGACGGTCAGCTTTCCCGCTTTCTATCAGAGTTTCGGCTTGAGTGATTGGCTTTTCCTCAATCGAGCTGGTAGATTCCTCCATGTTCAGTATTTCAATTTGCTTCTTCTTAATCTCATCTTCTTCAGCTTTGTGACGCATATCTGCTTCTAATTCTGCAAGTCTTTTCATCATCTGTTCATCTTCTTTGTCCCACCAATCCATTTCATCTCTAATAAATAGTTCTAGCTTCTCTCCTACTAAGCTGAGCCTTATGCCCCATCCTCTAGCGGACTCTAAGAAATCTGTGCGCGCATCCATGATCTCTTCTCAGCTTAAACTCAGGTAAGTAATTATATTATTACCCTACAGAGAGCTAGTCAGATTTATGCTAGAGCAGGATAGTGACAAGAGGAACTGACACTGCTATGAGAATGACAGTGGTGAATTTGAGTGAGAAAGTTGATGCAAAGCAGTCTGTCATACACTGAAGTAATTATGCATTATCAAATTATTCATGATTAAATCAAATGATAAAGCATGTAATCAAAAAATGATCAAGCAAGTCATCAATAAACTAATTAATATCACTAATTACTGTGATTATTAATTCTACAGTGGTGAATGATGTATATTAACTCATATAATATTATCCGTTATTAACTTTTTAACAAGTTATTTAAAATCTACAGACTTCCCTAGAAACAAATTCCTAAGTTAATACTTAACAAATGTAATGGGTGAAGAATGAAAGAATAGTTTATGAAAATCAATAGTCTAGAATTTATTCTCTGATTCTATCATGGATGAGAAGTCCTAATGTGTCAAAATCTTGCCTACAATCAAGCAAGCTATTACATTAGAAATAAATTATACCTAACTAATGCTGCTAAGAATGTAAGTGAGAATGACCTAGGTTCTATCCATGGGCAAGACCGGAATAATACCAGACTAACAGATTTGAAATAGGTTCGTTCCTTGCGAGCGAACCAAAGGGTTCTAGGGTTTACTCCCGGATTCTATAGCGGGCGAGCAGACCAATAAGTCGGAAGCGAACCAAAATTTTCTAGGGTGTACTCCCGGATTCTATAGCGGACGAGCAGACCAATATCTTGGACGCGAACCAAAGTTTTCTAGGGTGTACTCCCGGATTCTATAGCGGACGAGCAGACCAATATCTTGGACGCGAACCAAAGTTTTCTAGGGTGTACTCCCGGATTCTATAGCGGACGAGCTGACCAATATGTCACCAACTGGCTTGAGGTAGCTCCCGGTTGGGCAACCACTCAGCCAAAATCATTTTCTTCTGATTTAGTTTAGTTTTGGATGCAGTTTAAGATCCCCTAACTCTGTCAGAAGGAACTAATTGCTACCCCAGATCACAGAGAGAAAACGTGGAACAAATGTCTGTTATGCTGATTTAAGACACTGTCCCTGATACTTAAGAAAACAGCCAAGAAGTGGCTCGTTGAAGATAGAATATATCTATATATATAGATGTGGCTGTACTTGGTATCACCAGAAGTGAGAAAGGAGGAGTTAAGCCATGCAACGTAATCTGGTTACTTATGACTGCATAGGCAAGATACCTCCCGGACATAGATTCCCACTTCTGGACAATATGTGCGAACCCCCACTAAATGATACAATAATGTGTGTACTTGATACGCTACACCAACATTTCTAAACATTTAGAATTATACGGACAAATTGAGTTTTAAAATACAACAACTGTGTTTATTATTTCTAATCTTGATGATCATATGATGATGATGATGATATTATGGTATCTTAAGTATCTTACGTAACTTAAGAGGTCACATAGGTCATGCTTCCCCCAGTGAGACGCAGTTCACTGTCAGATTGAAGGAGTCCAAATTGGTCCCTCACAAGGCTAAGTCACTTCCTGATATGGGTTGTTGACTGTCCATTGCTCCTAAGAGATCTGGAATGAAACGAACGGAGATGGGTAGTATCTACGTCTACACATCTCAAACACATATGTCTATACATTCATATAAACATACATTCAAGTCATAATATATGATGGTATGATGATATATATATGATGGCATGTTACATAAACATATATCAGTTCTAAATAAATAAATATATATGTATATATTCATAAAACTATTTAGAACATCTATAGCTCAAAACATACATATTCATATACATTTGTGTAATGGAGTGTTTCCCATATAAGTTCACCTCACTTACACTCTCCCTTTCTGATTCATTCATACTGTCTTGTCGGAAGGACTGGTCGCACAGTCCTGTCGAACATTAAATGCCTTCCCTGAATCTGTCTGGGATATTGAATGTCCTAAGTCATGTCTGTCCTCATGCAGACATCATGCAGACAAGGTGAACTGGTGCCATTCCTCAAACCAAGTGGTTTCACCACAATCTTGGTAAGCACTCAAAGTGTTGGTCCAAATAATCAATGTTAATTGGACGCTATCAAGAGACTGGTAGCTCTCAGGAATTTCTCCTAAGTAGTCAGTCTCCCCAATGTTTAACATCATACAGGATGAATCTAAATGCATCTCCTGTACATGAATAAGCCACACGCTCATGTAGCTTGGATAATGGATTTCTCCAGATTGTCACATACAACAAATCAGACAACCAAGTAGTGAATGCAAGAAGAAAATAGTTCTCAGTGAAATCGTAAAGCTAGAACTGGAACATTAAGTACAAAGAAAATCCACGAGTGTAAAGTTGGGGAGAATATGTAAAAACAGGAAACTACACAAGCCTTCAGACTAGCAGACAAACTAATCAGAATAATGGTTTACCTGGTTTATAGCTAGGAAATTCCATCATAATACTTCGTACAGAAGTCCAACAGAACGAAATGTTAATATTTCTCCAGTAGGTATCCTAAGAATTCTATTGTGAATTTGCGTCTGAAGTCTTGCTGGCCATGCATGTAGTTTTATTCTATTCAATTCCTGGTTAGTTTCCAGGTTGGTTAATTAATATGTCCCATTTTCATTAACTCCGCCTATTTTTCCATGCAAGATGGTTTACCCAGATGGATTAAGTGCCAAATTCTTTTCACCCCTTCTCCTTTCCTGTGGACGGTAGTTTCATTTGTCAATCAAATTGACCGATGCCCCGCCACATTCCTGAAACAATGAATTGGCCCCTGCAACAGACGTTGCGTCATTACATTCCAATCTGCTGTTAACACCCGCCTTCCTGGGTTGCTGGAAAAAAAAGGTGTCAGCCATGTGTTCCTACTTTGCCGCTGTATTGCAGTGAGGTGTTAGGCATCTGGTTCTAATTTCTCCCTTGTGGTGGCAATTACAGACGTTGTCCTGGCTCCACAAAGTCTGGACTTTTAGATAAGGTGTTAGGCCTGCATTATATTGCCGTCTTTGGATCACACGGGGTTTTCCCCTGAGTAGCACTGCCATGTATTATTTCAGACGGGTCTGGCTGACCCTCTTATCTCCCATTCTGCCGTGGCTGGTTCACACGTTAGGTCCTGTTGAACGTAAGGTGTTAGTCCTTATTCCAACCGCAGGCTTGTAAACTAACACTGACTGGCTCCGCGATGTCTGGTTGATCAGAACATCAAAGGGAAAATCTCTTAGAGGTAGAGACCAGACATTGCTTTGATCTACCAATGTAGTAAAATTGATAGTGCGGGCTCTAAGTGACTCTGTATTTTTCTCTTACGTTTTTATCCTCTTCTGGGGAACGTTTATTCTTGTAGAGAATTTTAGAAAAATATTGTGGGCTCTGTAATTCCTTGAAAACTTGGGTAATTATGATGCTGGCGAGGCTGTCCCGTCACACAGGCTACCGCCATGGGGTGTAGTTATTGTTCCTTGTTTGTAGCACGATGTAACAAACTATCGTCTGTCAAGACGGCAAGGTGCCAATACACCCATGAATGATATTTGTAGCAGTGGTTATTTACCGAACGATATGCTGAAATCTGAATTTATAGCTATATCAAAAAAGACCAGGGACAATTGAATGATAGGACTTCCTCACAATTAACCTCATAAACCATGTTACTAAGCTAATTATAATGAGAAGATCAAGAAAGAAAATAAAAATGGAAATTGGTGAAGAACAGCATGGATTTGTGGACGGAAAGAGTACAAATAGAGACCCAGAAAGACATATATTTGTGCTTCATAGATTATACTAAGGCATTTGATAAAGTAAAACATTATGATCTGATTACAATATTGGAAGATATCAACATTGATGGGAAAGATCTAAGAATAATTAAGAGTATTTACTGGAACCAAGTAGCAGCAATTAAAATGGGAAATAAAGAGGGCAGTTATGAACACATAAAGCTAGAAGTACGAAATGGGTGTGCCTTGTCACTGGATCCCTTTTTCCTATATCCTCCTTGTCACCTTGCCGTCTTGACAGACGATAGTTTGTGCTTTAAAAAGGCATAATAACTTTTAACTATGGTGGTAGCGAGTGTGACTGATAAGGCCAATTTGCGCTGTAAATGTCCGTTCACAGTGGGTGCATGTGAACACGTGGTAATTTCCACCATCATGCACCATCTTACGTCTCAAACGCTTGGTGTGTGACTTTTCTGCAATAATTTTCTCCTTTGACTTTATTCCATTTCTGATATTTGCCCTCCATGCAACACGCTCAGCGGCGACTTGCTCCCAATGTGCATTATCAATGCCTGTATCAATCATGTCCCGCTTACACATATCTTTGTATCGTAGTAGAGGCCGACCCTGAGATCTCTTACCCATCTGTAATTCACCAAAAAAGATATCCTTTGGTATTCTACCATCATCCATCCTCCTAAGATGTCCTATCCATCTAAGTCTACGAAGACTGAGCATGGAATAAACTGTCACACAACCTGATCTTTCCAATACTTCAGTATTTGTGATTTTGTCTTGCCACTTAATACCAAGAATTCTTCGCAGACACCGCATATGAAAGCTGTTTAAGTTGTTCTCTTGGTTTGAGTAAGTTGTCCAGGTTTCACTGCCATAGTGAAGAGTACTAAGGACACAGGCTTGATAGACAAGGACTTTTGTTTTGGCAGTAAGCTTCCTGTTCTCCCAGACTCTTTTTCTTAACCTGTTCATTGTTGTTGCTGCCTTACCAATCCGGATGTTGATTTCCTGATCTAGGGATAATTTGCTATTTACCACTGATCCTAGATATGTAAAATGGTCTACTATCTCTAGTTCGGCGTCGTCAATAAAGATTGATGGTACCCCATGTGCACCTTGTGACATAATCTGTGTCTTCTTTTTGCTAATTGTTAAACCAAATTCAGAACAAGCATTGGAGAATGCAGATAGTAGACATTGCAATTCTTCCTCAGAGTGGGTCGTAACTGCAGTATCATCTGCAAAAAGCAACTCTCTGATCAGTACCCTCCTAATTTTGGTCTTAGCCTTCAATCTCTGAGCATTGTAGAGGCCGCCATCTGAGCGTGAGTGAATGTATATACCACCATCCTGATCACGAAATGCATATTTCAGTAGAAGTGAAAAGTATATTCCAAAGAGGGTGGGAGCTAGTACACAACCTTGCTTAACTCCACTCTTGATTTCAAATTCTTCAGAAGTTGCACCATCAAACTTGATTATACCCTTCATGCCTGTGTGGAACGATTCCACAATGGACAGAAGAGTTGGTGGGCAGCCAATCTTTTTTAGTGCCTTGAACCGACCCTCACGACTGACCAAATCAAATGCCTTTGTGAGGTCGATGAAGGCAATAAACAGTGGTTGATTCTGTTCACGGCATTTTTCTTGCATTTGTCGCAATGAAAATATCATATCAGTGGTAGACCTGTTCTGTCGAAAGCCACACTGTGATTCGGGGTAGACTTGATCTCCTAGGACTTGAAATCTGCGCAGAACAATTCTGGCAAATACTTTTCCAACAATACACAGAAGTGAGATACCCCTATAAATGTTGCAGTCGCTCCGATCGCCCTTGTTTTTGTACAGTGTTATGATGCTTGAATCTTTGAAATCCTGTGGGACTTGTCCTTCACGCCAGCATAGCTCTATTAGCTGGTGGATCTGTATAGTGAGTGTGTCTTGCCCACTCCTGATAACCTCTATTGGAATCCCAACCTTACCTGGAGCCTTGCCAGATGCAAGTTCATTTATAGCACACTTAACTTCTGTTATGGTGGGAAGTGTGTCCAGGTGGTCAAGAGATGGTAGAGCCTCTATGGCGTTGAGGGCATCATCTGCTAGTTTGGTCTCACTTGAGTAAAGCTCCAAATAGTTTTTTCCTATATAGCGAAGTGATAATAAGAGAGATCAAAGAGAAGCCACGAATACTTATCGGAGGTTATAATATAAACAATATACTCAATGCAGAAGGCACTATATTTATGACGTATAAGGGAAAAGACCTACAACTGGACATTGTAGTTGCAGAGAGTGCAAGGAAAGGACTTTCCTTGAATATCAAGAAAACAGTAACAATGGTGATGTCAAAGAAAATAGTGACACCAAAATGTGACATAGAAATAGAAGGAACAATTCTTAACCACGTGGATAATTTTAAATACCTAGGGGCATTTATAACATCGGATGGAAGATGCACTACAGAGATTAAGAGCAGAATATGGCAAGCAAAAGCTGCACTTCAGGAAATGAAGAGTATCTTATGCAATAAGTTACATCACTGAATGTAAGAGAGTGCTGAAATGCTATATAGAACCAGTTTTGTTGTATGGTAGTGAATCTTGGAATGTAAATGAACAAATTAAGAAGAAATTAGAAGCAGCAGAGATATTGCTCCTGAGAAGAATGTTGGGAATTCCTTGGACTGCCAAGGTAACTAACAGTGATTGCCTGAAAGAGGTTAGTGAAACTGACAGACAGACAGACAGACAGTCTGCATATCCTATACAGGACATCGCTGTCAACATCAGCATCTTTCAGCTGATTGTTGATTTCTTGGCAAGATTACGCTCAGTAGTTTGCCATTGCTTTCTGAGCGGCCTGCTCTCATACCCCGTAAGTTATAGTGAAACTAGAACATTATATACAACAATAAGAAAGAGACAACCAGCTGTTTTGGTCATGTGATGAGAAGAGTGGTATTGGAGAACATCGTGACAACTGGAAAGATCGAGGGGAAGAGAGGTAGAGGCAGACCAGGAGAAATGATGCTGGATGGATTGAGACGGTGGCATGGGGGAATATCATCAGCAGAGTTGATCCAGAACACCAAAGACCGAGATCTGTGGAGAGCCATGAACACCTACGCCAGCTGGCAAAGCACTTGATGATGATGATGAATCCACGTGCAAAATTCAGCCCAGTACTACTTCTAAGAACAAAGACTGGCTCAGTTGAGAACAGGCCTTGCTGGTGAGAAGTTGTGTTTTGTGACAACTGTGTTAATTCGGTAAATTGAAAGAGGATGCCGTTGTCTTGCTGTTTTTTAAAGAAAACGGACATAATGTCCAGTGTTGGGACGGGAGCTCCTCAATTCTGAATGCACGGTTTGTCTTAAGGTACGTTAAACATATTTAGATAAATAATGTGTGTCGATACCGCGTTGACCCGAAGTTGTTCTACCGCATGTCCCACCCGGCGCACAAAGGTCAGTCAGGGCTGAACATGTGGGCTTGTGTTTTAAATCAACACTGCAGGCCAGTTGAACACGATAGAGTGTAGGCCTGTTTTGTACGGTTACCATGATACAAGTTGGTGAACGCGTGTTATCACCGCTACAAGTAGTTAGGGAAAATTAGGACAGGCCCAATAGTGTTAGTAGTCCGAGTTCACTCCTGGGCGGCCTTAGAACTCCAATGTAGTTGACGCAAATGGAAGTTGGCGAAGGCATTGTAGAACATAGGTCGAGTGGGGTATCAGGGAACTCGGCCGAACTAGACGAAACCTATGCGATGGTCGCCGGACGTGTCGAAGGTCATTCAAAGGACATTGCGGGTGTCGAAGTTCGAATCCTTTGGTGTGGCGACCACTGGCTTTTCTGGGCTTTCCTCATACTTTTTATGTTATAGGTCGCCTTAACGGAACACATCTTAATATACAGTGGTTCCCGAGAGGTAGACACTGGGGGAAGGGGGGTGGGGAATGCTGACATAGCTGGTCACAGCCAGCTGAACACCGTTCCAAATGCTCTGACCGTAACTAGGGGAGGGGGGAACGGGAATGTGGACTTCCGCTACAGGGGGATTTCCCTGTATAATCTATTAATTTCCTGGATCTAAGCTCGAGCTCCGGGACACCTATTGTATAGTGGGTAATCATAAAATAGAACCAGGGAGAGGGGGCTACCTCCAAGGGAGGGGAATTTGGTTGTCACCGGTCCTCCTTCAGGGCCATTATGTCTCTAGGTACTTGATTGATTGATTGATTGATTTAGGAATCGACATCACAGCAATCGGGGAATTCTCATAAGTGCTCCGTTTCCATCCTCAGCAGCCAGCGAAGAGTTCCAACACTAATAGTACCAGTAGCAATCTGATTATAAGTCCGTCTCGCCTTTCCTTTGAGCGTTGAGCGTCGGCCAGATCCCTTCGTCCTCCTCGTTGTCTCATTCTTGCCAGACCATGGTAATCCATTTGCTCTTCCGAGGTGTGCACATGCTCCCACACGGCCGCAACCACGTCTGCCTTGTCATGTATCAATACTCCACCAAGTTCTGCAGAGCCAGCTAATCTGTCCGCCTTGTTCATTTCCCAGCACACCGGCATGCCCCGGAGAAAAGATCCAGGCGATGCTTCTCACCCGTGACCTCCGAAGCGAAGCAAGCCACTCCGCACGAAGTCTGCCTGTCCTCACCCTCGTCAGCATGCTTTCTGAGTCAGTTACAATCACGATGTGGTTGTGTCGTATTCTCCATCCAGTGGAGAGCCGCAGTGACTGCCTCCACTTCCATTCTTAAGCTGGATGTTGTGGTATCAAATGCCAGGCTCTCCTGCCCCAAACATCGACCATTAGCTTTGGCTATGAACCCCCAGCCACTTCTCTCACCTCTTGACACCGAACTCTCTAGGTACTTTTAACCCACTAACCTGGTGTATTATGTCATAAGTCTTTTCAGGATGGAAGGAGTTCGGAGACACCATGACCAGATACACAGCCCTACCCTAGACTGGTTCGAGAAGGAGGACGGTTCAGCCAGCGTTTGTTAGGACCCAGACCTAGCTCATCTTCGGCAGTGGATCCTGGTCTGTGAGGGTACCGGCCGTGTCATGGTGACACCGGCCTATACTGAGTACACATAGGTAACGTGTACCCCTTGGTGGTAAGTCGGTGTCACGCTATTCACACATGGTGTTGTCTTTGGCAGGTTCTACCTTCGTAGAGACCTAATTGACGGGACCAGAGTAAGATGACTTGGTGAAGGTGGCAACATGGCTGGCTTACCTATGTGACGTGAACTGATGCTTCTACATAAAACCACGTGCCGCGAAGTCGCTACGCCACAGTCCAGTCCCCGTCTCGACCGCTAAATGATCTTCAGTCAGTCCACAGGGTATTATGATGGCTACGCACGGGCGAGTATATTGTCCTCGTGTCTGTGATCATTGGGATCCACTGGCCCAACGAGTAGAGAAGAACTACATTACCCTTTACTTCCGTATGGCCTGGTGTTCCGGGAACAGTCTACCATGTCGTAATATGAACCTTGAGGACATTCATTACAGGGTCACCCGCTACCAGTATTGATTTTGAGTGAAAGAGTCCACTTGACGTGTGCCAACTTCCAGTGCTTATAGGTCCAGTTATAGACCACCATCTATTTAAAGAACTTTGACAGTATTATATGGTGGCTTCCTAGGACAGTTGTCTAACACCGGCCTTACCAGTAAACCTTAGTGACAGGCCTTCAGAACTTCCACAGCGATGTTAGTCAGAAATCATCGCGTACCAATGCAACTCGGAGTCACCACATCGACGTGTTAGTCAGACCAGCTGAGTCAACACCTCGACAGAGACTGTCCACGCTACGTGTGCAGAAGAGTGCCCTCTTAAGCCTTGTGGTGTCGTGCGCTGTGTACAGTGATGAGTGAGGACGGCCTGAGGCTAATCCAGATAGCCATATTTCTATCGCCTGGCGGGTGCCAGGATTCTCTCATAAACATTCCCCTTGTTGATAATCATCTTGTAAATTATATCCTGTAGTCAGTATGTGTATACGCCAGAGTCGTGTCATCTGTTCTTGATGAGAGATGAAAGGGGTATTGTCCCGTGATTGATAGTGAGAGAGATAGGAATCCAAGGATGGAGGGGTCTGTAGACTGAGAGTAATCGTATTCCCAGAGTGCCTCTATCCCGTTATTAAGGTGTAATAGTATCCTACCCTCACCCCAGGAAAATACTACGACAGTAGGTCATTGTAGGTCCCTGTGGTCATTGTAGGTCCCTGTGGGTCATTGTAGGTCCCTGTGGGTCATTGTAGGTCCCTGTGGGTCATTGTAGGTCCCTGTGTGTCATTGTAGGTCCCTGTGTGTCATTGTAGGTCCCTGTGTGTCATTGTAGGTCCCTGTGGGTCATTGTAGGTCCCTGTGGGTCATTGTAGGTCCCTGTGGGTCATTGTAGGTCCCTGTGGGTCATTGTAGGTCCCTGTGGGTCATTGTAGGTCCCTGTGGGTCATTGTAGGTCCCTGTGGGTCATTGTAGGTCCCTGTGTGTCATTGTAGGTCCCTGTGGGTCATTGTAGGTCCCTGTGTGTCATTGTAGGTCCCTGTGGGTCCCTGTGTTCAATTGTAGTGATTGTTGCTTGGTGTTGTCTATAAGGGCGTCTGAGTATGCGTGGCGTTGGCTATGTGGATGTATGTGTGTTGCTAGATAAAGGCTCCCGTTCGTTGTTAATGGTTGGATGAGTGGATGTATGTGTGTTGCTAGATAAAGGCTCCCGTTCGTTGTTAATGGTTGGATGAGTGGATGTGTGTGTGTTGCTAGATAAAGGCTCCCGTTCTTGTTAATGGTTGGATGAGTGGATGTATGTGTGTTGCTAGATAAAGGCTCCCGTTCTTGTTAATGGTTGGATGAGTGGATGTATGTGTGTTGCTAGATAAAGGCTCCCGTTCTTGTTAATGGTTGGATGAGTGGATGTGTGGTCAAAAAAAAAAAAAGACAGGGGAGTTTTGGGGGGGAAAGAAGATGCGCTTACAGGGTCAGGTCCTTCCCGCTGAAACCGCTTTCGTGATCATCGTCAGGGCAGCGCGCTGACTGGAGTTCACGTTCTGTAACTCCGCTGGCTCATTCTGTTGTTTTGCTTTGAAGAGGGAACGGTTTTGCTGGTCCGCGGCTCCACTCGCTCTTCT
>JACEFZ010027509.1:267500-280967 GCA_014155875.1 Cepaea nemoralis | reverse complement strand
GCCCGCGGCAGGATATTATCAATACACTCACGCACACCTGTTGCCAGTAAGCACTCGACTCTCCGCGCTCCATATCACAGCGTCGTCTCCCAGTGTCGCATCCACCCATTTCACCTTATCGAGCGTGAATCAATCCCACGGTATCCGGCGTATGTTAAGAGAACTCGTTTGTAGAAATTGACAAAGGGCAGGTGAAGTCCCTAAATGGTTGATGGCCAGGTCCTATCTGATGCTAACCCCATGTTTGTATAGAGGCATGCAAACAAGTTGGGTTCATCATCATCATCATCATCATCATCACCATCATCATCATCATCATCATCATCATCATCATCATCATCATCATCATCATCATCATCATCATCATGTGCCATGCAAGTAAGCGTGGGCGGTCATGTTTCACCATCTCACTCGATCACCAGAGTCGTGAATCAGCTCAGTGTTCCTGTCTCCATCATGCCATGTGCTCAAGCCATCCAAGTATTTACCTCTCTGCCTTCCCCTTGTTTTCTTCCCCTCCATCTTGGCAGTTGTCACCAAGTTCTCCAATTTATTTCTTCTACGTCTAATTTCTCTAATCAGTTTACGATTTTCATTTGTTCCTTGTAGGACTTTATCATTGCTTTTTTTCATCTCTGCATGGTATTCTTTGCATTTTCCTCAGAAACCACATTTCTACACCCATCAAATGTTTTTCAGCCTGTATGCTCATTTTCCACGCTTGACACCCATACAATAGCACAGGTTCTATGTAGCACTTCAACACTCTTTTTCTAGTTGTAAATGACATCTTTTTATTGGTCCATATGTTTTCCATCTTGCAAAAGGCTACCTTCGCCATGGCGATTCTTGTTTTAATCTCTTCAAGACACCTCCAATCAGATGTTATGACTGTTCACCACCACCATCATCATCATCATCATCATCATCATCATCATCATCATCATCATCATCATCATCATCATCATCATCATAACACGTCTTGCTAACTGGCGTAGGTGATCATGCTACTGAAAGTCTTGCGATCTCCAACAATTTATATCAATTCGTGCGCTGCTGCCTTTCCATGCTACAACACAAGACTATCAATCGTTTCGTCTCGCTGTCTTCCTCTAATCTCTTTTCCAGTTGTCACTTGTTCCAGTCTTCTCATAATGTAGGCAAAAAAGGATGAATACCTCTTATTGTGATTAGCTGAATGCGTTTCTTAGCCTCTTTTTTGTTGTTGTTTCGTTTTGCGCTCGCTTACTGTGAACTCTAACGTAGTCCGTACACACTGCTTCTAGTAGTGCTGGATTGAATTTTGCGTGTGGTTTACCCTTCCCCATTATTACAAGTGTCCCTCGCCATCAAGGCGAATCAACTCCGACTTCAGAGGTACTTGCAGTTTACGCCTCCAAATCAAGAACGATATGGTAACATTGTAGTCTAGCTGTCCGGTGTAGGGGGTGAACCCCTTAACTCGGTATCAGCACACCGGATGTTTAAGAACACGCGTTCTTATTCATTCGACTATGCTGACATACTTCTATCAATCAGTCAGGTGCCGTCTCCACAATGAAGGTTGGCTGCAATGGATCTCCAACACTGTCTGTCTCTTGCCTTGACTGTACGCTCTGTCAGACTTCTGTTCGCCCATCTCTTGATGTCATCTTCCCACTTGGATCGTTGTCTACCTCTTGCTCGCTTGCCCTCAACCTTGCCTTCCAGTATGGTTTTTATAAGAGTATCATGTCTTTTAACGTGGCCAAAATATTTCACTTGCCTCCTCTTTATTTCTTTCATTAACTCTCTTTTCATTCCCAGTTATTCTAGAACCTCTGCATTTGATTGTTTTTGTTTCCATGAAATACGACCTATTCGCCTGTATATCCACATCTCCAGGGCTTCTATGCGACTTTTTAGTTGCTTGTTCAATGTCCAGGCTTCCGCGCCATACAGTAGCATTGAATATACGCAGCATTTCACAATTCTCATTTTTAATGCGTTATTAACCTCTCTAGAAGTTAATACTGATTTCATGCCGTTGAAAGCATTTTTGGCCATTCCTATTCTCTTTTTGATTTCCATTTCACTTCTGCCATCATCTGTTATTATATGTCCAAGATAAGAGAAACTTGTTACTTGTTCTAGTATCTGCCCGTTTACTGTGATGTTCATACTTAGCCTCTTCCAAAGCGTATTCAGTCACTCAATTTCACCGTCCATGGAAATTCCAGTCTCTTGTTTTACCAGAGTCCCCTTGTAGGAAGCAAAGATTACTGACTCTGTAACGTATCATGGTCGAGACAGGAACACAGAGCTGATCCAAGACTCTGGTGATCGAGTGACATGGCAGTACATGACCGCTCACGCTTACCGGCGTGGTACATGATGGATGATGGATGGAACGAATCATGTTTGTCGTAAATGGAGACAGGTTAGTTTAGTTTAGTTTAGTTTAGTTTAGTCGATGGATCAAGATCACGACACACGGGTGTAATCCATAAGTGCTCCGTTCTACTCCTAACTCAAGCCTGATTCCGGAGAATCTCAGCTCAGTGCACGAACACCATAGCGCCGGCGAGGATCCTGAAATAGTTTGGGTAGATTTTTAACTCGAAATTTTGCCCGGGCAGCGCCGTTAGGCTACTCTTTTTTCGATTTCCAACTGTCAAGGGATTATTTACGTGCGCAACAATACACACGGGCGTCCGATCTCACTACCCAGAGACCAGGGAACATTTTGTTACTAGAAGTCCACGTGAAAACATCCCGGCCCTCGCCGGGGCTTGAACCCGGGACCTCCAGCACTCGAGGCGAACATCATACCTCTAGACCACTCAGCCCCCTAAATGGAGACTAATGAAGATTGGCGCTATATATGGGCGTGAGTTGGCTGAGGGCCTCGTCTTCCTTGGTAGAAGGAAGGCATCAGGAGAAGACAACGGACATGTCAGCATTCTTCTATTTTATGTGTGTCTGTGTGTGCTTTAGAACTCTAGTGTGGTCCATAAGCGGTCCATGCTACTACTTCTATTTTTTACGGCGAGCTGCGTTCTGGTAATGCTCCCAAGGCGGCCAGGGGAAACGCTTTAAAGACACTCTGAAGATCTCACTAAAAGCTTTTGCAATTTATCATGACACTTGGGAGACTGCTGGTAAAGACCAAAATTCGTGGCGTACATCATTACACAAGGGTGTAGCCACTAGTGAAGCAACCAGGACTGCAAGAGCTGTGAAAAGGAAAAAAAATCCTGGACAGAAGAACCACTTTAGGAAATCCTCCTCCTGGAACGGATCTTTGCCCACATTGTCAAAGAACATTTCCAACCAAAATAGGCCTTATCAGCCATCTTAGAACTCACGGCTCAGTACTTTCAACCCCACTGGATGAAATGGATGGTCATAATCATTCTTGATGGGGAAACAAATTCTTCTAGTGCACTGGATAAATGTAAAGACAGTCATTTTTCGCGCAATAGAAAATCAGAGAAATGGCGTAAATGGGTGCTCCATAGCTAGGAGTAGTGATGTGCATGGTCGAGATCAAAAACACGGAGCTGATCCACGACTCTGGTGATCGTGCTAGATGGTGAAACTTAACCGACCACGCCTATCGGCATTGCGCATGATGACGGTGAATGACGAGGATTTATTGCATAAGATGTTCTTCATTTTGTAAAATGCATTGTTCGCTTGTCCTGTTCTGCCCTTTGTCCCTGTCCTACAGAGATAAAGTAAAGAAAATATCCTTATCATCATCATCTACAGCCATGCGGATATGCATAAGCAGTCATGGTTCGCCATTTCTTACGATCACCCATTGTCTTGAATCAAGTCTTGCCCCATTTATGAATTTGGCCAACCATCCAGGTATTTATCTCTTTGCCCTACTTTTGCTTTTTTCTCCATCAGTTTTGCCAGTTGCCTCTAAGTTTTCATTTTTATTTTTCCTCACAACACACCCAAAAATATCTTCATAAATAAACACACATAGTATTGTTTGGCGCTCATAGAAGTGAGAAGTATGAAGTAGAGACTAGAGGACGCACTAGACAACATACAAATTGACATCTATAGTTACCGACAGGGATTTGAACCTGTCACCTCCAAATGACGACGGCACATCGCTGCAGGAACAAGTGTACTTCGACGCATGACCAACTGGACACCGCCTTAGTGGCCTCAAATGGTTCCCCGATTGGTTTCCAAAAAAAAGATCTTGACCATCTACGTCTATTTTCATCTAATCAGTTTACCGTTTTCATTTGTTTCGTGTAGGACTTGCTCGCAGGTTTTTCTGTAGTAGTCTTAGCATTTTCCTCAGAAACCGAATTTCCAGTTTCTCAGCTTGTCTGCTTTTTGTTCAAAGAAAATATTTAACCAATTCAGTGCCAAACAAAAAGTACCTTGGAACAAATAAACATGACACAGAATCAAAAGAATAAAGTATTGTAATGTAAATTTCCGTTTCATAAGCAAGAGATCTAATCTACAGAAATTTTTGGACATTGTAGTAACAGAGAGTGCTAAGAAACGACTCTCCTTAAATACCAAGAAAACAATAACAATGGTGATATCAAAGAAACACGTGACACCCAAATGTGAAACAGAGATAGAAGGGAAAATTCTTCACCAAGTAGATAGTTTCAGATATCTAGGGACATTTATAACATCAGATGCAAGATGCACAACAGAGGTCAAGAGGTCAACATATGGCAGCCAAAGGCTACATTTCAGAAAATGAAGAATATCTTATGCAATAAGTCACTATCATTGAATGTTAGAAGGAGAGTGCTGAAGAGCTATATAGAACCTGTTTTGCTGTATGGCTGTGAATCTTGGAATATAAATGAACAAATTAGGAAGAGATTGGAGGCAATAGAGATGTGGTTCCTTAGACGAATGTTGCGAATTCCTTGGACTACCAAAGTAATTAACAACGAATGCCTTAAAGAGGGTAACGAAACTAGAACATTATATACATCAACCCGGGAAGGTTAACCCGGTCAACAAATGCCCGCAGAAGTCGGATGTGTCGGCCTAACGGCGCAAGAACGCAGCTCTGCTGTAAACAGGCACAACGCAATCACATCCGAAAAAAAACTCCGGATGAACGAAGAAGAAGAAGAAGATATACAACAATAGGAAAGAGACAAACAGCTTTTTTGATCATGTGATAAGAAGAGAGGCGCTGGAGAACATCGTGACAACTGGAAAGATCAAGGGGAAGAGAGGCAGAGGCAGACCACGAGAAATGATGCTGGATGGATTGCCACGGTGGCATGGAGGAATATCAACAGCAGAGTTGATCCAGAAAACCAAGACCGAGATCTGTGGAGAGTCATGAATCTCCTACGCCAGTCGGCACGGCACTTGTTGATGATGATGAAGCATTGAAACTGCGGAAGATACCACACAAAAAAAAAATAAAAAAATATCACGATGACCCTAGTATTGCGATATGTAGTCGTTTTGTCCAAATGTTTCGGCACTGAATCAGTTAACAACTGTCATATCTGCCAATAGTACCTTGCGGTGTTGAACAATGGGGATCTTGAGCCTGGGGAATAAGGCTACCTGGCTAGTGTAGTCACCGCCAGCTGTGCAGGTTAGGGTCGACAGTGAAAAAATACAGACAAACAACTAGACGAGGATTCGAACCCGGGTCTCTCGAAGTGTTCTAGCCACTCGGATAGAGAGCCCGTCCATGGAAAGTATACAGGTGTTATTATTCAATTCGCCCTGTCACCGCACTTGAAAACACGTTTATCCAATCTCCGGCCTTCAATTAGTTGCCAGATTGCACATCCCCGACCGAGCAGAAACTCATAACCCGGCGGCGAAGAAGATACGTCACATCTGTTGTACAACAGTTCTCTGAGCAAGATGGCGCCTCTGATTTGCTGCACGCGACAAAAAGCCGCCATGTCACTGCTGTGCACTGTACCGTGCGAATGTGCGCAATAAAACTCCATATCTTTGTAGAATCTACGGGCAATTTGTCGTTACGATAATTTATAATTATCAATAAAGTACATATTATTTGATGGTATAGAAGAAAAGGTGTTATATGAAATGTATTGGTTGGGAAGCGTTTAATTTCTTGCTTGTTCTTCATTTGTCACGCATTTGGAGCGCGAAGTGCACCGGTTGATATTCTTCTTCTGCAGCCGGTTGCGTTAGGATCGGCTAATCCGTCTCAAGAGGGATTTGGGGGTCGGGGGGGGGGGGGGGGATTAGTAGCCTGCTGATGACCCGCAGATTGCACAAGCCAAACCTACCTTCCCATGGTGTAGACAGGGAAATCGTCACAGTGAGTTCATGGTCCAACGGGCTCTGACTCGCCAGGAAAGGGAAAGGGGGGGGGGGGGGGTAGGACTCTCCTTGGTCAGATTTTTTCTGTCCTAATCCTGCGACGGCCGGCTCCCTGGCCGAGGGGTTTGCAGTTTTCTCCGTTAATCCCGAATACTCTCGTGGTTGACGTGAGCGCACGAGAATTATAGGTGGTTCGAGTGTCTTATGAGAGTATGGAGCCGGTCGCTCAGAAAGTCGTGGTGTGCTGATGAGCGTAGTCTAGCCTAGGAATCAACATACAGCTGAAAGATGCTGGTGTTGACCGCAATATCCTGAAACAGGATGGAAACGCGGAAAAAAAAAATCCTGCGACGGATCTAGCAAGCTGGCAGGGGATTTTTACAACTGCGCCAAGAAACCAAATGGAACCAGAAGAAGTAATCAATCAATCAATCATGTGCCATGCCGGAAAGCGTGGGCGGTCATGATTCGCCATTTCACTCGATCCCAGAGTCGTGGATCAGCTCAGTGTTCCTGTCTCGTCCATGCCATGTGGCCAAGCCATCCAGGTATTTTCCTCTCGGTCTTCCTCTTGGTCTGTTCCCTTCGATCTTGCCAGCTGTCACTAAGTTCTCCAGTCCATTTCTTCTCATAACATGTCCAAAAAATTTTGACTGTCTACGTCTAATTTCTCTAATCAATCTACGATTTTCATTTGTCTCTTGTAGTACTTGGTCATTGGTTTTTCTATCTGTCCATGGTATTCTTTGCATTTTCCTCAGAAACCACATTTCTGCAGCCATCAGATGTTTTTCAGCTTGACTGCACATTGTCCAAGTTTCACATCCATACAAAAGAACAGGCTCTATGTATCCCCTCAACACTCTTTTTCTCGTTTCAATTGACATAGAAGAAGTAGCCGGCCATTTAAACGATGGACAGAAAGAATAACGGAGCCCATGGAAATCTCGATATATTGATTGATTGATTGATTGATTGATTGATTGATTGAGGAACCAATATCACAGCATTTGGGACATTCCCATAAGCGCTCCGTCCCCATCCTCAGCAGCCAGCTGATATCTGAAGTCCATAAACGGGCATTCTTCCGCTGTTTATGTTTCACATCGACACTGTAAGGTACACAAGAAACACGATGAAATGAGATGAAATGAGATGAAATAGATGAGATGAGATGAGATGAGATGATTCAGGCAATAATGCTTGAGCCGACATGGGCGACAACGACTCTCCAATTCTCCTGTTATCGAATATTTTGATTATATTATTTTTGTTTCCGAGTTAAGTTTTGCATGTACATCTTTCTCTACCTCCCCCTGTCTCTCTTGCCTAATTGTGTTTGTTTGTTTGCTTTCGCATTCCTTGAATTCAGGCTTAACCCATACACGCGGTACTACTTCTATTGCACTTTACTGAATTTTGCCCCGTGAGATAGCTTTCTCAGTTACCAGTGTCCCTCGCCATCAGGCGAACCCACTCCGACTTCATATGTACTTATAATTTACGCCTCCAAGTCAAGGACGAGAAGTCAATATTTTAGTCCAACTGACCCGTGTAGGGGTTGAACCCGTTACCACGGTATCAGCACACCGGATGTTTAAGAACACCCGTTCTTATCCATTCAACCATGCTGACATCTTACCGAGGATTTGAACCCGGATCTCGCGAATGAGAGCCAGATGTTCTAGCTTGTCGATCCGACTCTCCTAGGCATAGTAATTCAGAGTTTAAACAATATAAACATCCTGTCTTAACACCAGCAAACAAAAGAAAGTCGATTTTTTGGGAGACTGTGATTCTTTCTTTCACCAACATGTCGATGTGAAAGCAACAGTAAAGATCTGTGTTACACGTTTAATTGATTCATTGCTGAAGGATAATAAATCGTCAAATGTCCTTATTGAACAGAAGGACGGTATATAGTCATACTAGGGTTATCGTGTTATTTACTTTGTTCCGTAGTATCTTCCGCAATTTTAATGCTCAGTGAACGGAAATTTACATTACAATACTTGTTCATTTGATTGTGTACCATATGGGATAAGACCCCTGTTAGTATGAAATAAACGGCACATTTAGTGTGTGTTGTGTGTGTGTGTGTGTGTGTGTATGTATGTGCGTGAGTGCGTGCGTGCGTGCGTGCGTGTGTGTGTGTGTCTGTCTGTGTGTCTGTGTGTGTGCGCACACACACGTAGAACGTATGCCTAGTTAGATTGACAGAATAACAGTCCAAAGACTCTGGGAACCTGACAAAACCTACACACCGCAAATCTTCCATGGCATCGATTGGACAGTACCTTTAGGAAGCTGGTCACGTGACTGATGGGGGCCAATGTAATTTGTGTGTAGTTTAATGAATAGAAAGTACAATCAAGTCGAGAGACAGACAGTGTTTGGAGATCCATTGCGACCAACACACACGCACACACGCACTACACACACACACACACACACACACACACACGCACACACACACACGCGCACATTCACACACACACACATACATATATAAATCCACCAAGTAGGTGCCGCCTTCACATTGAAGGTTCTCTGCAATGGATCTCCAAGACTGTCTGTCGCTCACTTTGATTGTACACATTCTGTCAGTCTGCTGTTCGTCCAACTCTTGGTCTTATCTTTCCACTTATATCGTTGTCTGCCTCTTCCTCGCTTTCCCCCAACCTTACCCTTCAGTAGGGTTTTATAAGAGTGTTACGTCTTTTAACGTCGCTGAAATATTTCACCTGCCTCTTTTTTATTTCATCAACTGTCTTTTCATTCCCAGTATTTCCTAGAAAGGCTGTATTTCATTTTGTGGTTTGTTTCCATGAAATACAAAATATTCTTCTGTATATCTACATCTCCGGGACTTCCAATTGACTTTATAATTGGTTGTTTGTACAGGCTTCCTTGCCATACAATAGTATTGAATATACGTAACATTTGGCAATTCTCATTTTTAATACGTTGTTAATTTCTCTTGATGTTAATACTGATTTCCTGTTGTTTAAAACACTTTTGGCCATTCATATTCTTAGGGCTGCTAAATTCAATATTATTTCTGTATAATTATTACTTTCTTCTTTCTTTCTTGTTCATTCTGAACTATCATTGCTCAAAACCAATTGATTATTCTCTTCACAAGTACACGATTTCATTGGTGGTGTTTTTACGTGCATGCAGCAACCCTTCCGCGCGTTTGCTGTGAGAACTACAACAATGAAGCCGGGCGTTGGGATCCATGAACTGGTGCGAAACAGATATATTCAGTTGTAAACTGCCTCTCTGTTTTTGGTATTGTTGTTGTTGTTTTTGTATAGATTATAGAAACGTGTACTTGACTCTAATGATCGTCATCAAATAACCCTGCTTGTCTAAACACAATCTGGAGTAATAAAATACAGTGGGAGGGCACGGTGTACCATCAAGCGGGTTCAGTCTAGTGGTTTTCAAGAGAATATTTGAATTTGGGTGGGCGCACTAGCGGTGTTGATATTCAACTCTCTGATGTCATGAGCACGGTTGACTCGTGTTCGACGCTTGGGCTTATCGCTGGTAAAAATGAGGGTGATATTGGCCACGTATTCCTCCGAGCTCTCAGGATTAAACGATGTGATACAAGAAACGGCTTCGGGCATATTATTTATTTAAAAAACAGATTAAGTGACAAAGAAAAGGTAGGGTTTGACCAAACATAAATTGGACGTCAGAAAATGGGAAGTAGTGGTGTGTCTCAGTTATGATTTAAAAGTTGATAATGTGGTAGCAAACGTGTTGTATTACCATCCATCTTAGAACTCACGGCTCCAAACTTTCAACCCCACTGGATGAAATGAATGGTCATTATCATTCTTAATGGGCAAGCACCAGTATATATCAAATTTAAGGGGGTTGATTAGAGAAAACTACTGTATGTAAGCCCATGGAAGATAAGGAGTGTCGATTAAGACGATTAATCATCCCATGTCACTTAATCAGTTAAAATGGGTATCAGGAAATGTTGAGGGTAGTAAAGAAGGTTTATGTGATATTAACAACAGCACCCATCGAGTGCTGAATGATCTATACAAATATGGGACTACCAATGTATACCCAACATAGGGGGCTGAGTGGTCTCGAGGTATGGTGTCCGCCTCGAGTGCTGAAGGTCGCGGGTTCAAGCCCCGACGAGGGCCGGAATTTTTTTCACGTGGACTTCTAGTAACAAATTGTTTCCAGGTCTCTGGTTAGTGAGATCGGACGCCCGTGTGTATTGTTGCGCACGTAAAAAATCCCCTGGCAGTTGGAAATCTAAATAGAGTAGCCTAACGGCGCTGCCCGGGCAAAATGTGGAGTAATAAATCTACCCAAAGTATTTCAGGATCCTTACAGGTGCTACGAATTCGTGCACTAGGCTGAGATTCTCCGGATTCAGGCTTGACTTAGGAGTAGAACGGAGCACTTATGGGTTACACTCGTGTGCCGTGATGTTGATCCGTCGACTAAACTAAACTAATCGAGTGCTGAATGGTCTATACACATATGGGACCAGCAGTTGAGTTGAGTTGACTTGACTTGAGTTAAGAACCGGCAACATTGCACTCAGGACATTCCCATACGTGCTTCGTCCCCTCGTTCAACAGACAGTGATGAGTCATACTACTAATCGTTCCCACCGCTATCTGATGTAAAGTTCTCCTGGTCTTCCCTCTTAGTTTTGAAATTCTTCAAGAACCCCTGCCGATCCCCAGAAATCTCATCCTTTCTACATATGTGTTCTCAATCTCTTCCCCCGCTTTCTCCACCTGGTCCCACAAGAGCACGACCACTCCCCCTTGTCCATAGATAATCAACCACCAAGAGATGCATTCCCTGCCAGCCTATCAGCCTGTTCACTCCCTCAGCACTCCCGCATGGCCAGTGCAAAATATCCATACAATTCTCACAATCTGTGACCTCTGAAGCGACCGTAGCCGTTCCAAACAAAACATTCCTTACTCCATCGTACTAAGCATACTCTTTGAATCCGTAATGAATACAATATGTGTTGCCGTAATCTCCTCTAACCAACGGAATGCCGCTGTTACTGCTTCCACCTCCATTCTCATGCTGGAGATCGTAGCCTCATATGCCAGACTCTCCTTTTTTCAAGACTCGTCCATAAGACTTTGCAATGAAAATCCAACCAAACATATATATGGGACTAGTAATATATACTCAATACACATGAAAACGTGTAAAATGCCCTTTCCTGTTTACACACCGACCACTGGGCGAATAGAACGCGGCCTGCTCATTTCCCAGGCCCACCTCGCACTTCTAAACATTTTGTTAACTAATTTAGTGCCAAAGGATAATATATCGCCCATTTGGATAGAGAATGATAGATGTATCGTCATACTAAGGTCACCGTGTTATTTGATTTGTTTTGTGGTATATTCTGCAATTTCAATGCTCAGTGAACGGAAATTTACAGTATAATACTTGTCCATGTGTTTGTGTACCATGTTTGGTCCAAACTTGCTTTTTGTTTGCCTCTGAATCAGTTAAGACAGTATCAAAATACACGATGTACTCACTCCAGACCGACCTCGACCGACATCGAACTTAACGTCGTTATCACTGGCTGGCAGCTAGAAGTGGAAGGCACACGATCGTCTGGATATTGAGTCGTCTTAAGTGTGGGATATAGGTGTCAGCTTATTGCACGACGATGTGAAGAACTTGGTCCGTCTTACTTCGAGGCCCAGGTCTTTGCAGCTTAAATTACCTGACTGACTGATATGCATTCAGACTGACAGAAATTCAGTTGCGAAAAACCGCGACTTAATCGCGCATTCAATGATTGCATGAGTTACAAGTTGATGGACGCAGTTATGAACAGATTATTTTGATTAATGAAAATGTAAACAATATATTGCACAATTTATTGTCTGGCATATTTCACTGTATCTCGTCAGGTGCATACTGCAGAACATGTTTAACATGTAACGAAGTTGATTTATTTGGTTGTTTCGGGATTTGAGATTTGAAGATTGAGCACAATCCACGACTGACAACGCTGATCATATTCCGGCACGAACCTTGGGCCTTGTCCACGTCAGATTTGAAGCACTAGACTCGAGTTTAGTTCTCGCTTGAGCTCGTCAGTAGTGCATTTCCCTGACTGGACCCGGGATCGAACTGCGGATCACTGGCGTGTGACGCGGGTGTGTAACCACATGATGCTATAGGCGGCCAATGATTATAGTGGTGAAGTGGTCACCGAGCCGCCTAACATGCCAATGATACAGAGTTAGATCTCCAGCCCAGTCAGGGATGTGCACTGTTGTTTGTCCATTAATAATGATAATGACTATTCATTTCATCCAGTATGAGCCGTGAGTTCTAAGATGGCTGATAAGGCCTATTTTGGCTCGAAATGTTTTTTGACAATGTGGGCAGGGGATGCTTGACGTTCCAGGAGGCGTATCTCCTGCAGTGATTTTTCTGCCCAGCCTTTTCTTCACAGCTCTTGCAGTCCTGGTTGCTTCACAAGCGACTGCACCCTTGCGTAACGGTGTACGCCACGAATTTCCGTCTTTGGCAGCAGTCCCCCGGGTATCATGATGAGTTCCAAAAGCTTTCAGTGAGATTTTCAGAGTGTCTTTAAAGCGTTTCCTCTTGCCGCCTTTGGAGAGTTTAGCATAACGCAGCTCGCCGTAAAAAAAAAAAAACCCAATCGTTTAAGGTGTAGGGGATATGGGATATGCACTACTGAGGAGCTCAAACGAGAGCGAAACTCGAGTCTAGTGCTTCCAATCTGACGTGGAGAAGGCCTAACGTTCGTACCGGAATATGATCAGCGTTGCCAGTAGTGGGTTGTGCTCTATCTTCAAATACAATGAAGTAACGTAATGAATAACTTCAACCGAAACAAGAAACAAACATTTGGTCATATGTGTCAGTGTCGCAGTCCCGTAAATGCACGTTTTAAAGCGGACCGCCGTGTGTTGATTTTAACAATGGTATGAGAGTCAGTCGTCCAGACAGCAATGGCAAGCTACTTAACGTTGCATTGCCTACACAATCACACAGCCAAAAAATGCTTGGGTTGACTACGAAGAAATGTAAAGGATATGCAGCTAACTTTTTAACTCAAGAATTAAAACTCAACCCTCAAGAGGCCTTCTATCATACAATTCAAAG
>JACEFZ010027509.1:252500-260000 GCA_014155875.1 Cepaea nemoralis | reverse complement strand
ACAGTAATATTAGATAATGGTCTGACACTTGTTATTAGCCATGTGGAATATACTGGCCTACCAAAGGAAACAGGAGTAGCTCAGGAGAAGATGAAGAACAAAAAGAAGAACCACAAGGAAGAACAATATGTAAAACAAGAAGAAAAAGAAATACAAGACTCTGGCATATTTATTTACCATTTGTCTAAACAGCAAAAATTATGTTCAAACAACTACTTCTGACCAACCAATCCGTGCTCGATTTTTGTGTGTGTGAGTGTCGTAATTATTTTCTTGTTTGCATCCGAACAGAAAACAACACAAAAACACGACCTCACACGCCAGTCCCAGGAGTTCAATAAATGTCTTTTATTGACACTCACAATGTTAATATCCCTGTCTCCGAGTTGATTCATGCCACAAACATTTGCGGTCGCGTCCAATATCGTGTGAAGTCACTTCCGCTGTTCTTGCAGCCGCTAACACAATCATTACGAACGGCTGTCAATGTAAGCAGGGAGGTAGCTAATTTCGGATCTTCAGGCCGGCTACAGATGGTTTAGAGTAGTCGTTACTTTCAATTAAACGGCCGGCAGGTTCGGCAATCACCATTCGGCATCTCTTTGAAGAGGGAATTTGGTATCGATAAGTGATGACTCCGCGGAGAAATGTCAGGTCTAATGTCTGTATTGTCAGGGTTGTAACCGATGTTCGATACTTGTGAATGTGTGAAGTGGTTTGCCGGGTCGCGTTGGGGAAAAGGTTTGCTATCATGTGTGGAAGCGGAGAAGGTTTGTCTGATTACGTAGGTATTGGTTGTTGTGGCTTGGTTTGGTTGATTGGTTGGTAGGTTGGTTGATTGGTGAATTATTTGAAAAATTATTTTAAGTGATTCAGTGTCGAATATATGACAGATGGATAACTCACATGAAAATATATGACAGATGAAAAATTCACATTGAAATATAGTCTGATAAACGTCTGAAAAGTTAAGAGAATCGACTTCATTGCTCTGGGTTTTATCCCGTATGCTCGGTCTCTTTCCACAAGGCGGCCTGCAGAAAGCGTTGCACAAAGCATGAACTCCGTATCTCCAGCGACGACCCCCAGGAGTCTCTGAGAAAAACGCACTCGTAAACCGAAAGACGTAGCCCTGAATCAAAAAACAATCTTAAAAGCGCGAGGCAGACGTCTTGACTATTTCGCCACGGAGACTCCCACAGTTCCCCGACATACTGAGTCGAGGGTTTAACATCAGCTGCAGACGATTATAGAAACCAAAAAAAAGTAGAATTGGACGAAATATAGTAAGTAATAATAAGTGGCACCTTACAGTCTTGACAGACCAAAGTATGTGAGTTGGAATTTGGCCAAAATTCCATCACAATGCCTGGGCAGAGCTTCAGAGAACATGTGGTGCCCAAACGACATGTTCCCTATCTCGGCCTTGCCCTGTCTGGTCCAGAGGAATGGGTAACCAATACGTCTGGAACAAGGTAGGCTGCAGACGCTGGCGGCTCAGCGTCAAACCTCCAAACCTCGCCTCCATAAGCAGGTGGCGAGTGGTGGCCAGACCCTGGCACCCAAGGGACCCGACTTAGAGGCGTTCAGCCAAGTCCCACAGGTGAGGGCCTCGTACGTGCCTGGATCATAGGACGCGTACATCTGTCAATCACAAGTGTCCGGACCTGTGTAAAGCGTGTTCTACCGTCAGACTCCCCGCCTGACTTTTGCGGATCTCACGACCATCGGGAATAGGCCCACCGGAGATATCGCCGGAGATATTGCTCGTCTGTTGCGAGCAAATCTCCCATCCGTCCACTGTGCGGATCTCGCGACCAGTGAGAATAGGCCCGCGGGAGATATTGCTCGTCTGTTGCGGGCAAATCTCCACCGACTGACTGAATAAGTAAAGAAACGATAAAAGTATCTTATCTTAGTATTTTTATCGTATCGGAGCAAATATGCTACACAATCAAATGAACAAGTATTATAAAGTACATTTCCATTCACTGAGCATTGAAACTGCGGAAGATTGCGTGAAACAAAACAACTAACTCGATTACTTTATTATGGCGATATATCGTCCTTCTGTTCAAATGGGAGGTCACATGTGGCGATATATAGGGTATGTTTTTAATGACTGTGCAGTGTTTGAAAATATTGCCGGTCCAAGTTTTGTATTTACCCTCTGTAAAGTTCATGCAACATGATAGGTTAATACAAAACTGAGGCAATATAGTCAAACACTGCACAGTCATTAAAAATACACCCTGTACGATCATTCGAGACTCAATCAGTTAAGTAGTTCTTTCGCAGGAGACTGCAGTTCCCTGTCTAGGAGAAAGGGGTGGATCTCCAATTGTCTCCGTCCATCCATATATCGGGTTTCTCTTTCGGAGCCACCGACTGCCCCTATTCTGCCTGCGAGATAGCAGGTTTGAATCTCGTTATCCGATAGTCTAGAATTCCACTCCATTATGCGATAGTCTAACATTCTACCTCGTTATACGATGGTCTAGAATTTCACCTCGTTATACGATAGTGTAGAATTCCACGCCATTATACGATAGTCTAGAATTCCACCTCGTTATACGATAGTCTAGAATTCCACCTCGTTATACGATGGTCTAGAATTCCACCTCGTTATACGATGGTCTAGAATTCCACCTCGTTATACGATGGACTAGAATTCCACCTCGTTATACGAGGGTCTAGAATTCCACCTCGTTATACGATAGTCTTTCTGGCCTCTCTGGTCTAGGGGTTACACGACTTTCTCCGTAATCCCGTATACTCTCGTAACGTGACGTGACGTGCGTGAGAATTGATAGCGGTTCTCTCCGCGTCGGTAATTTGCGGGGTATGTGAGCCGGTCACTCAGAAAGCAATGGCAAACTACTGAGCGTAATCTTGCCAAGAAATCAACAATCAGCTGAAAGATGCTGATGTTGACAGCGATGTCCTGTAAAGGATATGCGAAAAAACAAAAGCGATAGTCTAGAATTCCACCCCATTATGCGACGGTCTATAATTCCACCCCATACGACGGTCTAGAATTTCACCCCATTATACGATGATCTTGAATTTATAAAGGCTCAACAAGTCTATATCAACGGCAATATTCCGCCACGGGCCAATATCTTACAGACAATGAGTACATCTATCAACCAGCCACAAAATAAATTCATAAAAATCAACACATTAACGTTGCATCAATCTTTCAGTCAATCAACTAATTAACACATCACCAGATCAACACATACAATAGATCAACAAACCAAAGATAGAATCAATCAACCAAACAGTCAATCAATCATTGGATCAATCAATCAATAAATCACTTAATCAATAAATTATTCACACAATCGATCATGACATCTAAACTCCCAGGACTTCTCCCCGTACCACCCTACCGACATTGTACGATATCCTTAACTTTTCCGATAAGGGCGAAACCCAGAAACAAGAACCAAACTGCGCTGAACAGCTAAGCCGTACGGTCGAGTGCTTGTACCTGTCATTGGCAACCGCGACCTTGACAACAGATAGCCATTCTACAGCTGTGTCCCTGTACTCGCCAGGCTGCACACATAACTAGGCTGCCAGGCAGCCCTCGACCGAGCCTTCGGTACCTGACGACAAATGTGGTACCTTAGGCCGGACCAGGTGGGGGAGGAAAACAACGCGAATGTGATTCTGTGCAGTAGTTAGATTAACCTATTCTGTTTCGAGAAACTCACTGTACGTCGATTCCTTACAAGAGCCGCTGTGGCATAGTGGGTAGTACGCTTATTTGCCATTGTAGTGGTCGGGGTCAATTCCCAGAAGAGGCAGGGTTGCTTCCAACTAGCACGATTCTGGGATAGACCCCGCTTCATAGAAATGTGTACTAGACATTGTTTATATTTTTGGGGGGATTGTTTGGGAAACAAAGTTGACCAGGCAGAAAACGGACCACGCAACTTCATATATCGTGATTATGTGTGTATGAGAAACATGTGTATGTGGGTGCCTTGCTATATGCTCTATGTGTCAGAGAGAGAGAGAGAGAGAGAGAGAGAGAGAGAGAGAGAGAGAGAGAGAGAGAGAGAGAGAGAGATGGCGAATGAGAGAGCATGTACATACGTATAAGTAAGCTTTTGTTTTTAACCTACTCTTAATATTTAAGCTTAATGCTGTATACCTTATATTGACACATGGCAGTGAATTTGTGATTGAGTGAATATATGTGTATGCGAGGGTGTGTGTATTTGTGTAAGTGATGTGAGTATGTATGCAGATATGTATGTATATGTTTATGCATGTGCATATGTACGTGTGTTTACCTGCCGGCCTGTCTCATAACATGGCAATATGCATTGTTTATGTTCAAAACATTCATTTGACAATATTTTTGTATTCCTATTTGTATGTAACATGCACAATAGATATTTGATATACGAAAGATGAGTGAGTGGAAAGGCCGAATGTAAGACGGGCCTGCGTGCCCAATTTGGGACCCTTAGAAAATAAAGCTCGTTCGTTCTCTCTCTCTCTCTCTCTCTCTCTCTCTCTCTCTCTCTCTCTCTCTCTCTCTCTCTCTCTCTCTCTCTCTCTCTCTCTCTCGAAGAAGAAGAAGAAGAAGAAGAAGAAGAAGAAGAAGAAGAAGAGGAAGAAGAAGGAGGAGGAGAAGGGGAAGGAGAAGGAGAATAAGAAAGTGATAGGACGAATCATCAAACCACGCTTCTTTCATACTCTCAGCGAGCCGTGTCATAAATTCTTCTCCACTTCACATAATTAGCCATACAGTTCTCCGCTTCGGTTTCTATACACCGATCACCCTATTGTCCTTGATAAGTCGTTTATCTGTTCAACGGTCCCAGATCTCAAATCCATATTTCTCACTCATTATCTACCCGGTTTTTTATGTCTTAAACAAAATTCTGGCTCAAATCTGTTTATCCCAGGCTTAGCACGCTCTGGAAATCCCCGAGAATTGAGGACACCCAGGAGAAGAAATACCCCAAACAACCAAGTAGCTGCATTGCCAACGACATCTTTCCGCCATTTGTCTTCTGTCAAGGAACAGAACTGCGGTTTTTCAGGGTCATCTATGGTTGACCAAATGTAGCTTATTTAAACCCTAGGCTTCGTCTGACACCCTGGAACACACAGATACCTGGATATTTTAATCCGTAGGTAATCCTAGGCTAATCCGAAACCGTCTTTGCTTATTTCTTCACGCTGGCTACTTAAGACTTATCTAGGCCTCGCGCCGGCTTATCTCCAGACGCGCGGTTGCCTTACAGGTGCTGTATATCCAGGGAACAGTTGAATGCTCATTTACTGGCTTTGGTGTTTCCTAGGTAGCGTGTAGCGCACTCGTCTACTATCATGAACGCCTGCAGTTCGCTCCTGTATCCGTTGCGTTTGTCCTGCTTGAAGAACACGGACAATGTAATTTATATCAAACAAAATAACTTGTGTACTGTGCTTTCTTCTTGCTCCTTTTCTTCTCTTCTGTTTTCTTTTCTGTCAAGGGAAGTAAGTGGGTCACTCCTAGTTATGCATCTTTAAGGTAAACGTGTCCTACTTCTGTATGCATTTGTGTTAAGTTGAGTTGGGTTGAGTTGAGTTGGGTTGTGTTGAGTTGAGTTATGTTGGGTTGAGTTGCGTTCAACTAAGTTGAGTTGAGTTGAGTCAAGACCCGAGATCACATAATTCAGGACATTCCCATACGTGCTCCGTCCTCATCTTCAGCAGCCAGTGAAGAGTCGTAATAATAATGGTACCAGTAGCTGTCTGAGTATGTGTCCATGTCGCCTCGGAGTCCTGAGTGTTGGCTAGATCCTCTGGTCACTCCCTGACACACCATTCTCACAGGTCGTGATGATCTCTCTGTTTCCCTGCACTATACACATGATACCAAAGGGTTCGACAACGGCTGCCTTATCGGTATTTGAGTCAGGTGTGTTCCCTCTAGACCAGTGGTTCTCAACCGGTGGGGAATTCTCTCTCTCTCTCTCTCCTCTCTTCTCTCTCTCTCTCTCTCCCCTCCCAAGGGGGAATTTTAGAGTTTCCATGAATTAAGATTATTTCAAGATTGCGTTAATACAAGAACCGATTGCTTGATATTATTTTTCCCTTCATACTTTACGGTTCTGTATGTCTCATCCTTCTGAAATTCATTTTATAACATAAGTAGATCCGCAAATCACGTTTTATGTAGGCGTCTAGACTTGTTTTAGTATGTGGTATTAAATTTAGCTACCATTATTACGTACACTGTGTAAAAAAAAAAGGGGGGGGGGTAGGGAGGAAATACCGAAAAAGGGGGGAGGGAGAATGGCATTCTAAAAATATGGTGAAGGGGGGCACGGGCCAAAAAAGGTTGAGAACCACTGCTCTAGACAGATTCCATCCGAGGTATCCCGCTCTGTCTGCTTATGATTCAACATAGCACCTAGGACAATAAGGGTAAGGCCTGGGTAGGTATGATTTATTCAGGAGTTGTAGGCATTTTATTGTAATTAGGCTCCAAAATGGTGTCCGAGAGAGAGAGAGAGAGAGAGAGAGAGAGAGAGAGAGAGAGAGAGAGAGAGAGAGAGGGAGTGAGAGAGCGAGAGGGAGGGCGATAGAAAGGAAGAGAGATGGAAGGAGAGACAGAGAGAAGGAGAGAGAGTGGAGAGAGAGAGGGAGACAGGAAGATAAAGAGGTAGAGAGATAAGGAGAGGGAGAAGGAGAGAGAGGGAGAAAGAAAGGTAGAGAGATTGACGGAGAGATAGAGGTGGAGAGAGGGAGGGAGACAGGGAGATAGAGAGGGAGAGAGGGGAAGAGGAAGATGAAGAAAGAGAGGGAGAGAGAGAATGAGAGGAAGTGAGGGATTTAGAGAGGGGCAGAGAGAAAGAGAAAAGGGAGAGACAAACATAGACAGAGGAGACAGAGATAGAGTTATAGGGACAGAGAGGAACAGAGAGAGATAGAGAGAGAGAGATAGAGTAAAAATAGACAGAGAGAGTGAAAACGACAGAGAAACAGTGGAACGGACAAAGAAAGGAGAAGGAGAGTAAGAGAGACATGGACACAGAGAAAATGACACACGAAATAGAAAGATAAAAAGACAGAAAGAGACAGACAGAGAGCGACAAACTCAAAATCACATACAGACACACACAAAACACAAGAAGAACAACACAGAAGGGGCGGAAGAGGGAGATTATTGCCCCTATAAAATTACCACTGCAACGCCATTCTCAAAGTGTCCAATACACGACACAGCACGGTACACTTTCTCTTTTCTAGTTTCAAGATGGGAAACATTATGTAAACCACATTCCCCGTTGCAGATTTGTGTCGCATGAATTGGCACAAACGAATCCCTGAAAACAGAAAACGGCCGTTACAACTACGGTAGAGACCTGACTTGGAGTGTACCCAACCTAAAGGAGTCATTAAGTGCGGGCCTTTTGACTACTGCTTAGCTCCGCCCCCAACCTGGACAAAAGATACATTCGTGAGGATAGAAATCGTAGGAGAAAA
>JACEFZ010027509.1:210000-247500 GCA_014155875.1 Cepaea nemoralis | reverse complement strand
TAATAATTATTATTTATTATTATTATTATTATTATTATTATTCGCTACCTAGGCTAAGGTAAAATAATGTTTGTCGCGATGCAGATTTCTGCTATGGCCCTTTAATGTGATAGAGCCATCCTGTTTTGTGAGCCTGAATGCACGGAGGAATTGGTGGCTAATCTTTCCCTCACTTAGTGGGCGACGAGCCCGGACGTAGAATAATGGGAGCAGGAAGTGTTCCGAGAGTAACTGATATTAATCGCATCGCCCATAGAATGAGGACTGGTCAATGAAAATATGATACACCCACGATCATATGTTTGAGAGAGAGAGAGAGAGAGAGAGAGAGAGAGAGAGAGAGAGAGAGAGAGAGAGAGAGAGAGAGAGGGAGAGGAGTGAGAGACAGGGACAGAGAGGGAGAGCGAAAGAGAGAGAGAGAGAGAGAGAGAGAGAGAGAGAGAGAGGGACAGTGATAGCGTGAGAGATTGAGATAGTGTCAGCGAGAGAGATATACATATAGATAGACATTTTGACAGACTAACAGACAGACAGACAGACAGAAGACCGACCGATCGATCAATCCATCGAATAAACTAGCGAATGCACGAACCTATCTATCGATCGATCGATCGACCGCCCGACCGACCAACAGACCGACCGACCGACCGACCGACAGACAGATAGACAGACAGACAGACAGACAGACCAACGGACGGACGGACAGACAGAAAGACAGACGGACGGACGGACGGACAGACAGACAGACAGACAGACAGACAGACAGACAGACAGACAGACAGACAGACAGACAGACAGACAGACAGACCAACGGACGGACAGACAGAAAGACAGACGGACGGACGGATGGTTGCACGGAATGAGGGAGGGAGGGATGGACGGACGGAGCGGACGGACGGACGGTCGGACGGACGAGGGAACGGACGGGCGGACGGACTGACGGACAGACGGACAGACGGACAGACAGACAGACGGACAGACAGACAGAGCAGACAGACAGATAGATAGATAGATAGATAGATAGATAGATAGATAGATAGATAGATAGATAGATAGATAGATAGATAGATAAAGTAGTCAAAGAATCACTATCATCATGTGCCTTGTACAGTGATGTGAATATAAACACCTCTCTAAAGATTTCTATGAAACCACGACATACCCAGTCCCCCTTAAAGCCAGTCAAAAAAACTGGCCTTTTTCTTTTAAACCCTCCATTGTGCTGTAGAATAATCAGGAGCCGTGCAGGAGGGAAGGAGGTACGCACGCTTTAAAAGAGAGGTTTAGAATTATTTAAGGGAATGCGGCTGTCTACATAGGGGAAGGGAAACACAAGGACGGAGAAGGAGTCAATGAATTGACAATGGACGAGGCTTGAAAAGGTTCCAAAGTTTGTTTTGCAAATGAGTGCGCCGTTCTAGTGGTTGGTTTGGGTATCACAAAGGATGTGAAATGTGCCTTAGGAATCAGGCACCGCGGTTGGGAGTCACTGAGGTGTGACTTCACCTGGGTTTGGGAGTACATCGAGGTGTTTAGATTCATGCACTGGGGCCAAAAAAAAAAAAGAGAGTGTGGGGGAGGGGGGGGGGAGTGAACAGGGAGAGAAAATATATGAGATGGAGGGGGGAGGATGGATAGGAAGAGAGAGAGAGTGTGTGAAGATAGAGGTAGGAAGGGAGAGAGAGAGGGGAGAGGGAAAGACAGAGGGAGAGAGAGGGAGAGAAAGGGTGAAGAGAAATAAGGAGAGAGATGAAGGAAGGAAGACAGATGAAGAGAGAGAGAGAGAGAGGGAGACAGAGAGAGGGAGACAGAGAGGGAGACAGAGGGATAGAGAGAGAAAGTGAAAGAAAGATGCGATAGAGGATGGAGAGGAAGAAGGAGAGAGAGATAGAGAGGGTGGAGAGATAGAAGGATGGAGGAAGACTTAGAGGGAAAAGGAACAGATTGAAGGAGTTAGTTAGTTGCGGTTCCATCTTCACGACAAAGGATAAAAACGCGTGTTCTTAAACATCCGTTGTGCTGATGCCGGAGTAAGAGGTTCAACCCCTACACCGATCAGCTGGACTAAAATGTTGACCTATCGTCCTATGGTATTTCTCCTTGACATGGTCGTGGCTCATCATTCACAATTTCTCGCCACAGATCTCAGTCCTTGGTGTTGTTTATCAATTCTAACGACGTCGTTCTTTCATGACATCGTCTTAGTTCATATAGCATCATTTATCCACACAGATCTTGTCTTTGACGTTCTGTATCGATCCTAATGGTGGTATGCCTCCGTGACACGGTTTTAGTTCATACAACAACATGTCTCTCCTCAGATCTCTGTCCCGTGGTGTTCTGGTTCATTTTTATTGATGTCATTCGTCCAAGGCAAGGTATTAGACCAACAGGCAGCATTTTCCTTCATAGATCTCTCTGTCTTTGGTGTTCTGGATAAAGTTTAATGATGGTATTCCTCAAAGCCTTGATCTTAGCTCATCCAGCATCATTATTCTCTCCGCAAATCTTGTCTGTGATGTTCTGCATCAATTCGAATAATAGTATTCTTCTGTGATGTCCGGTCTTAGTCAGAAATGGCTGAGCTACAGTATGACAGTAGACGCTACTACCTGCTTTCTGTTAGCGCCAAATGCTGGGCGGCGCTCTACAAACCCGACACACAACATTGTGCTAACAGCTTCGGGCGGAGGAGTGCAATTGGGAGGGTGCACGCTTTACCTTACTGTGAGTAAATGCAAACTAACGACTAAAGTCATAGCAGGACAAACCAGGCCCCAAGCCTTAGTCGGCAACTGGTCTAGGATAGAAGCTCCGACACGGGAACAGTTAGAGCAATTCTTTGCTGATCCGACAGCTTCTTCTACAGCTTGTCTTGTTCCAGATGTATTGGTGTTCTTTCCTCTGGAGTAAACTAGTCTGGCCGAGAGAGACATCATTCTGCATGGGCAACACATGGTCTCTAAATTCAGCCCAAGGCGTTGAGCTCTAGAGAGGTATAACTCCATTTTACAAACTATCGTCTGTCAAGACGGCAAGGTGCCAGTCAGTTAGTCAGTCAGTCAGTCAGTCTGTCAGTCCATGGCATCGTCTTAGCAGACCCTCTACGGATCTCAATCCTTGGTGTTCTGCATCAATTCTAATTATAGTATTCCTGCGTATCATCGTTTTAGGCATAAGAATCATGATCATGTGCCATGCCGATGAACGCGAGCTGTCATGTTTCGCCATATCACTCTATCACCAGAGTCGTGGAACAGCTCTGTGTTTTTATCCCGATCATGCCACGTGGTCAAGCCATCTAGATAGTAACCTCTCTGCCTTTTCCTTGTTCTTTCCCCCTAAATTTTGCCAGTTGTCACCAAATTCTCCAGTTTACTTCTTCTCATAACGTGCCCTAACAACATAATCATTGACAGTCTACACCCAATTTCTCTAATGATTCAACGGAATATCTAGATAACAAACAGTCAAACAAACAAACAAAGCTTCAGATTATGTCACCAATCATCGTCATCATAACATCCCGGACTCGTCTATAAGTACTCTGTTTCCCTAATAAATTATGGTGTAAAGTGAACTGATATTCCGACAAACGAATGTTACATTTACATGAAAAGTATAGGCCAACCGTGTCTCAAAATTCATAAATTCGTCATGTTCTTCAAGTTTTATTCCCGTTAGTTGTTCACTGATAAAAACTTTTGTCGAACCATTTGATTTAGTGTGTTTGTCATAATTGCACTCCAAATATGACCACATTCGAGTCGTATAGTACTATAGTCATATGTTATATTTTCTATTCGCTGCCATATCGGCTATGGTATTACGATAACTGCTTAACGGGCATTTTTCGGGGGGAGCTTTTATCCGCAGCCGGACTATTATTTCAGGCGTAAAACTTCAAGGTGCACCGTTCTGCCCATAGAAACATACTGCCGTTAGAATTGAGAAGAAAAGGACACTCCAAAACAACGCTTTCTTTTCAGCGGGAGGTATTTCAACTCGGGCATAAAAACTACGAAGTCACCGGAGAGAACAATGTAATAGAGATGGCGGATTGAGACTGAAAGTGAAGTGGGGAGTCAAGTATAGAAAAGCTATGGGTTTTGTGTTGTGTGGGGAAGTTGTTTCTTTTCTGCCGTTGATCTTTGCAAGCTTTGACACCTTTTTTGTGTTGTTGTTTGGAAGTAATGGAGACAGGGTTGTGTGGGTGGGTGGGAAACGGACAGCTTGAGGTAAATGAGGATATCAGGGTTGTTGAATGTTGTTCTTGTGTGCGTTTGCGTGTGTGTGTGTGTGTGTGTGTGTGTGTGTGTGTGTGTGTGTGTGCTGTGTGTGTGTGTTTGTGTGCGGGTGTGCGTGTAAGGTGTGTGTGTGTGTGTGTGTTTGTGTGTGTGTGTGTAGACACATTCACATATCCACATAAGTACATAGGTTGAAGGGCACACACACACACACAGAGATAAATACACGTACACACATTCATACAATGAGAAACAGATATTAAAAAATAGATGCAGAAATACAAGCAGACAGTCCAACAGATAATACTAATTTTGTTGCGTATCCCTTACGGAACGTTGCAGTCAACACCATCATTTTTCAGCAGCTGTTGATGTACTAGGCAAGTGTTACGTTCAGTAGTTTGCCATTGCTTTCTGAACGACCGGCTCCCATACCAGCACGTTATAACACAACGCGACACGGTCTGCTGCACAAATCGGTCGCAGCTGAGCTTCGAACGCCTGGTACCCGGCTCACGAACCGCGTTCGCAAGCCTTTGGCCACGGAGGCGGCTATGTCCAACAGAAAGCCAGACAAAATAACCTGCGGATAGACAGACATAAAAAATATAGGTAGACAGTCAGCCAGACAGACCACACACAAAATAAATAAAAATAACACACTTACTTACAAACAGACAGATAACCTACTAGATAATCATAACGTAAAACAGACAACTAGACAGACATAAAAATAGACATAAATATATACAGAGAAAAGGATAGGCAAACAGACAAACAGCCACAAAGACAAAAACTATCACAACTGAAATGGTGATAATATTATGTTGGTGACTTGATATTACATCACACACCGATTGCCGGTTGAGCTATCAAAATAGGGATGTAGAACCATATATCCAATATCGTAAATAATTACCAGGAACCTTTACTTACTTACTACTTTGACTCTTAAAGGCCGGAATGTCATATTTGGGATCTGTATTATAAAGCTTTAAAGACCGAACGCAATACATGGACATTAGCGTTAACTGAACAAGTTGGTTTATTTCGTTCTGGCTATAATTATTAACAATGACGTTATAACCAATTGTCATAATCATCTTAATGATCACTATTATCATCATGATCATCATGATCATCATGATCAATCAGCAGCAGCAGCATCATCATCAACATCTCCATCATATCCTCATCCTCATCATCATCATCATCCTCATCATCATCATCATCATCATCATCATCATCATCATCATCATCATCATCATCATCATCATCATCATCATTATCATCATCATCATCATCATCATCATCATCATATCATCATCATCACCACCACCACCATTAAAAGCACCGGTGCCTTCGGTCATCGTTATAATCTTCGGTGTCGTCGTCACTATCATCACCTTTATCATAATCACTGCCTTCGTTATCGTCATCTTCATCTATCAGATGATTTTAATTCACTTATGTGACATAAGCTGTCTGTCCTAAACGACAGGAACAAATGTAATCTGTCTCTCTCTCTTGCCTTACTTCCTTCCAATTTTTTCTTACTTCTTTCCCTTTGCTATATTTCTTCATTTTCCATCTTTTCCCGTACTTTTAACAGCTTTCTTACTTCGTTTCTTTGAGCCTCTTTTTTCCGCACCTCTCTCTACCTTTTTGTTCCTATCTCTCTCAGTCTTTATTTCTCTTTTATCTCTTTCTCTTTTTTTTTTCTCTCCCACCCTCACTCTATCTCTCATTCACTTTTCTCTGTTTCTTTCTCATGTTTTCAATCACTCTTTCTTTCTCTGTCTCGTTGCCTTTCTCTGACTCACTCTGTCTGGCTCTCTCTCTCTCTCTCTCTCTCTCTCTCTCTCTCTCTCTCTCTCTCTCTCTCACACAAACACAACGATGCTCTCTCTCTCTCTCTGTCTCTCTCTCTCTCTCTCTCTCTCTCTCTCACTCACACACACACACACACGACACAACGATATCGCAAATGGTCTAGTGGCTAGGATTCCGCGCTTTCACCGCGTCGGCCGGGGTTCGATTCCCCGTTTGGGAAATATTTTCGGGAATCTCAGTGGCGAAGTGGTCAAGCCGTTAGACTCGGGCTCCGAAGGTTGTGGGTTCGATTCCGGGCCGCGTCTTTCGGTTCACGAGTGAAATTTTTCAGAGACTCCTGTGGGTCGTCGCTAGAGCTACGGAGTTCGTGCTTTGTGTGACGCTTTCCTGCGCTGCGGAAAGAGACCGAGCCATATTGGATAAAACCCGTTGCAATGAAGTCGACCCTGTCGACTTTTTTTTAAGCGACAACGGTGCTTATCATATACAATGATAATGACGAGAACGATGATGAAAATCAAGATGGCGATGACTATCAAACAAAGATAATGATAATGGGCGTCGGGATAACGATGACACTAATAATAATATCACCTATAATGATGATTATGATGACAATGAATTATAAGGTAGATGACGATGATGACAGCAACGACAAAATGATGACAACAGAAACAACGACATCGATAAAATTAATAATGACAACGACGATAAATACCATACTGTGAAACAAAAAGATCACTGAATCAACAATGCGAGTGTATAGCCACTGCGATATCGTGGTTGCCCAAAAAGAAGGAACAAAAGAAACAAAGCAAATAAGAAACGATCAAAAAGATGAAGAGGCGCTGTCTAGCCCCACTGAAACGTGAAAGGAAACATACAAACAAACAAACAAACAAGGATAAAGATTGTACTAAGTCCGACCTCGTCGTAGAGCAGAAGAATTCCATCCAAACAAATTCTTCCTGCCAGACTGCCACCAGAACAATGCAATGAAACTAACCAGGCACAGATTAGTAACGGCCAATTCCCCCGCACAAAAGATCAAGCAGCTTCACCGAAAGGCTTAGAATTCATGTCTTCTGAAAAAGAGATCTATGGGAATTTAAAGAACTGTCATGTTTGCTCTCCCTTTGAAAACTCACCTGTAAGAGCACTCGACTGTGCGCTCGGAAACTGGTTGTGTAGGTTTGAGAGCAGCGAGTCAAGAGATTTGACAATGGGGACAGTTAGAGGCATCTGGCAATAAGGGCATTGAGTGCTTTAATGGACCTTTCTGGAGTTGGGATGTACTCTACTGAGGGCTTAAGGCTCGCGTAGAGTCACCATGTCTGGTGGTCTGTATGCATGTTTGTTTATGTGTACTCCTCCATTGCTCTCCTTCTTGGCAATGACCATACTGGTCGGAGTCTGAAAGCATTGTCTCTATAAAGACATCTTCGGCACAACTTCGAGTATTTAAACCGTGACCTTCAACTAGCTGTCGGCTGATCTCTAGCTCAACCCACCACATGCTATCATGGCTTCATGCTACCCCGGTTGCAGGGTTCAACGGGTACTTCAGATTTCCCAAGGGTGCCCCATAAGCTTAGTGAGTGAATGAGGCTCCTTACTTCTCCTTTGATATGGGGATACCCCTACCCCGTTTCCCATACAGTTCATTATACATATTTATTGCCTGGCATATTTCGCTGCATCTCTTCAAGTAAATACTGCAGAAATCGCACAGCAGAAAATAAAGTAAAGAGAAATATCTGAAATATACACATATTTACACAGTAACTTCCATGTTCTACCACGTTAATTTTAAACTGACAATCATGTCTTTCTGTTTGCACAAAACTTGCCAATGCAAATTAATCGTGATAGCTTCCGACACCTTTACTATGCGACTATTTTGTGTGTTAAAGAACACATTAAGTTGTTTGCCATTTCTGAACGAGAAATTCACTCTGAAGTCCAACTTATATGCCGATGTAGGAGCTGAACCGCCTGTCTCCCTATCGCGAACCGGAAGTTTAAGAGCGAGCGCTCTAATATTTTCAACCAGGTCGATGACTGAAGATTACTTACACGCAATAAATACGTACAGAAATGACGCATCCTCTTCGACCCATTGTAAAAAATATCTTCGATTTGCAAATAACGCCCCTATTGTTATTACACTATGGCAGAGGAACTTACGGCAAAGACCAGCTCAGCTGGCAGAATCAATGCAAGCCATAATACCTGGGATGTTCGTAACTTTAGGTTACTTACTGTGTCATCTTTGTGTGTTCATGAATCGATCTCCATGATGCATTTAGGATATAGTCACAGCGCATATAATCCTTCTTGGGCGATCTAGTGCACCTGGTGTGTGCGTGTTCGTTTTTCTTATTGTCAATGTTCCTTTGTTGAATTTTTATTTTTACATGCGATTTAGTTTACTTTCCTGCGTTTGTGAGTGCTAATCAATGAAAGTTAATGGGGGAAGTGGTGGTGTGAGGTGGAAGTCAAGCTGAGTTAGTGTTGACTGGTTGGTTGCATAGACGGAAGGATGGGCGGACATACAGAGAGTCAAGCCGGCAGACAGGCAGACAAGTGGATAGAGGGACGGATGGATAGATGGAGGGATAGATAGATGGGACGATCGATAAATACACTGACAGACAGACGGACGGACGGGTGGATAGATGAGAGGACAAACAGACAGACAGGCAGACATACAGAAAAGCGGATGGACGGACGGACGGATGGATAGATAGGAAGATAGATAGATGGGAGGATACACAGACAGACAGACAGACAGACAGACAGACAGACAGACAGACAGACAAGCGGACGGATGGATGGAAAGATGGGAGGATTTATAGATGGGGGGGGGGATACATAGATAGACAGAAGACGGCGGACGGACGGACGGACAGACTTACAGATAGATGGGGGACACACAGACAGACGGACAGACGGACGGACAGACGGACGGACGGACGGACGGACGGACGGACAGACAGACAGACAGACAGACAGACAGACAGACAGGCAGGCAGGCAGGCAGGAATACAGACAGACTACACCGTACACTAATTGCCATGTGTTCAAGAAAATACATGTATGCCATTATCTTCAATTTGCCAAAACGTTATTGGCATGATGTCTTATTCGGTATACAAACACTTACCTTCCTCTATAACCTGCAACTTTATATCATCATCATCATCATCATCATCATCATCATCATCATCATCATCATCATCATCATCATCATCATCATCATCATCATCATCATCATCATCATCATCATCATCATCATCATCATCATCATCATCATCATCGTCGTCGTCGTCGTCATCATCATCATCATCATCATCATCATCATCATCATCATCATCATCATCATCATCATCATCATCATCGTCCTCGTCGTCGTCGTCATCATCATCATCATCATCATCATCATCATCATCATCATCATCATCAGCAGCAGCAGCAGCATCATCATCTTCATCATCATCAGTTAATGGCACGATGTCTTATTCTGTATACAAACACATACTTTTTTCTACAACCTGCACTATTCTTATCATCATCTTCATCATCGGTATCATCATCATCATCATCATCATCATCATCATCATCATCATCATCATCATCATCATCATCATCATCATCATCATCATCAAGTGTCTTGCCGGCTGGCATGGGTGATCATGCTTCTCCACAAATTACGATCTCCGACGTCTTGGATCTATTCATGTGTTGACTCCCTTCTATGCCATGACACAAGACTGTCAAAACTTTCTCTCGTTGTCTACCTTATCTCTCTTTCCATAAACCTTTCCGGTTGTCACAGCATGTTCCAATTTTTACCCCTCTCATCCTCCACACCCCCCCCCCCCCCCCCCACACACACACACACAATACACACACAATACACATACACATAATATAATGATTGCCTCTTTCTGATGTCTATGGTAAGTTGTATTTACGACTTAACCTCCCTCAGAATATCCAGATTGCTCATTTTAGCTGTCCAATGAATTTCCAGCACTTTATTTACCTCACTGAAATCTGAAACATAAAAAGACGATAGTAAATTTAGTAATCAATAAAAGTCCTCAAGAATATCGACTCGAAATATCCCATTCCTTACTTGTTTTCAGAAAAGAAAAACCGGAAGAAGCATTATGGGCCTTAAACTGGTCATCCATCATTTAGCGAGGATTCTGGGAAGGGTAATTTTCTTTTTGTCCCCAGCTTTGAAACGCTCAGCTGTCTTCCGCTAAATCTAACGCTACGGATATTGTTTTCAAAGCTGCAAAGAAAACAAACTATTTGAACGGAATAAACAATAACGACTTTCTCAAAAAAGCCAGGGAATCGAGGGATGGTTAAGAACGGGGATTGTAATATCGGCGGGCAGTGAGCATTATTCCCACGTCCAATGAAGCGAAAATGCGTGCACGTGCGTGAGTGAAATTTGCATAAAAATTGTTTTGGATATAACGTTCATCCGTTTGTTTCTCTATCACCAGAGCTTGAGTAATAACCATCTTCCGATCCGCTTTGATCCTTCCATCCTTGTTTGAAATGTAGAGAGGATTTGTGTGGATTCGAGGGCATTGAATAGTGGTAATTTGTGGAAGTATTTGCGTTATGGAGGTATAGATCCATTGTTTTACTTGCTTGAGGTGATGCGATTAACTGTCGTGAGACTGTTTGCGAGGAGTCAGATAAGATTTAACATCGATTCTTGTCGCTCATCCTGGAGTTAATTTATCGTAGCGTAATGTACCATCTGAAAGCATACTTTCGTCCTTGAATATAAGTGTTTCAGTAGAGCGTATGTAGGTAACTGAGGGGGTGGGAGGGGGTGGGGTAGGGGAGAAAAGGGGCAAGGGAGGAAGAGAACGTGGAAGAGAGAGAGAGAGAGAGAGAGAGAGACAGAGAGAGAGAGAGAGAAAGTGGAGAGAGAAAAAGTGGAGAGAGAGAGAGAAAGTGGGGGAGAGTCAAAGAAAAAGTGGGGAGTGGGGGGAAGAAAGTGAAGGAGAGAAAGAAATTGTGGAGAGAGAAGAAGTGGTGGTGAAAGAGAAAGTGGGGAGATGGGGGAGAAAGTGAAAGTGAGAGAGAGAGAGAGAAAGTGGTGGGGGGGGGAGAGAGAGAAAGTGGGAGAGGGAGAAAGTAGGCGAGAGAGAGAGAGAGAGAGAGAGAGAGAGAGAGAGAGAGAGAGAGAGAGAGAGAGAGAGAGAGAGAGAACGTGGGGAAATGGGGTTGGGGGAAGGGGAGAAAGTTGGGGAGGGAAAGAAATTGGGTTAGAGAGAGAGGGGAATTAGGGAGAGAGAGAAAGTGGGGGATGGGAGGGAGAAAGTGGGAGAGGGAGAAAGTGGTGGAGAGAGAAATTGGGAGAAAGAGAGAAAGTGGAGGAGAGATAGAGAAAGTAGAGGGAGAGAGAGAGAGAGAGAGAGAGAGAGAGAGAGAGAGAGTGGGGGAGAAAGTGTGGAAGAGAGAGTAAGTGTGGAAGAGAGAGTAAGTGTGGAAGATAAAGAAAGTGGAGGAGAGAGAAAGTGAGGGAGGTGGGGGGGGGGACACCGGACAGTTCGTCCTTGACTTTGGGACGCAAATTACAAGTACCTCTGAAGTCGGAGTGGGTTCGCCATATAGCGAGGGACACTGGTAATAGGGAAAGCTTATCCATACACAAGAATCAGTCCAGTGTACTAGAAGTAATAGCACGTGTATGGACTACGCTTGAGTTCTATGCGAAAAATGCAACAAACAACAACAAAAAAGCAACAACAACAATAACAACAAAAAAAAAAAAAAAAGGCAACAACAACCAAAAAGCAACAAGACAAGCGAAACACAGAAAATTACATCTTACCCCTCTCTGCGACGCTTCACGGCAACAGCAATAGGACAACAGAAGAAGGAAGAAGATTGCTGGGTGAAATTTCTAACGCCTTCTAAAGTTAGTTGCACGTTTGTTTACAGGACGCCACATTCAACCCCAACACAAATGTACTATTTGTGATTTGATTGGCAGGTTTACGTTCAGTAGTTTGCCATGTACGAAGAGAACTAAACAAATCACAGAAAACCAAGAAGTGAGGACAAGTCGCTGGCCCCTAGCCGGCGTAGCCACGAAGGGATTATGAACGTCATTCGCAATCCTGCATACCACGTTCGAAACATAGCTACAGGCGATTTGGCAGCACACCGCCTTGATTTTCATACAGTGGTATGAGCATCGGTCGTTCAGAAAGCAATGGCAAGCTACTAAACGTAAATTTGCCTTGTCAATAACAATTAGCTATAAAATGCTGGGATTGAGTGCGACTTTCTGTAAAGCAAAAGCAACTAACTTTTAAAAAAAATACATCTTTCAACTATCTTTTCTGGCGCGCAAAAGACACACGAAATAACGGGAGATTTAAAAACACTAGGAGAAGAGAATTAAGAGAAGGTCAACCAGAGAGACGAATGGAGACGGATTATATCTGCAGCAAAGAAACTCAATGGCTCGGAACGCTGAAGAAGAAGAAGAAGGAGAAGAAGAAGAAGAAGAAGAAGAAGAAGAAGAAGAAGAAGAAGAAGAAGAAGAAGAAGAAGAAGAAGAAGAAGAAGAAGAAGAAGAAGAAGAAGAAGAAGAAGAAGAAGCAGAAGAAGAAGAAGAAGAAGAAGTAGAAGAAGAAGAAGAAGAAGAAGAAGAAGAAGAAGAAGAAGAAGAAGAAGAAGAAGAAGAAAAAGAAGAAAAAGAAGAGAATTACACAGTTGAATGATATTGGGAGGACATGGGGGGGGGGGGGAGCGGCTGCATGAGATAGCGAACGATGGAAGATTTTGAAGCGGTTTACTTAAGGGTCTATGTTTTACAAACACACACACACACACACACACACACACACACACACACACACACAGACGTAACCCCGAATAAATGACTTGAACCTCAGCTGCGGGAGATTTGGAATCAGACCGCCTTGCGTTGGTTTCCCATTCATAGGTATGAGTGCCGGTCGTTCAGAAAGAAATGGCAAACTACGGAACGTAAACTTGCCAAGACATCACGAACAGCCAAAAAATACTGGAGTTGACTGCCACGCCTTGTAAAGGGTATCCAACCAACTAACTCAACACTCGATGGGTAATGGGATGAATATCAAGCTGGTCCCTTTTATTTCCCATAACATGTCCGGGTACCGATGTTAAGCTGTCAAAGAGAAGATGGGTGCAGGATATGGCAGATGATCTCCAGATGGGTGTATCGGACGCGGGACATCTTGCTTATGACTGAGAAGTTTACCGGACGGTTGTTATGGGAGCGAGGTTCTGTGAGGGACATGCTACTGAATGAATGAATGATGGTAAGCTTAGGGCGACCTGTGAACCTAGGTCACTTTAAAAAAAAAAAAAAAAATCTCCGATTCAAATAGGATTGGAAGGCAAGACCACGAGAGCATGGTAACAATATTCATATAAATGTCAGCATGGCAGAATGGATAAGAATGCGTGTTCTTAGACATCCGGTGTGCTGATGCTGAGGTAAAGGGTTCAACCCCTACACCGGACAGTTGGACTAAAATATTGACCTATCGTCCTTGACTTGGGGACGTAAATTACAAGTACCTCTGAAATCGGAATGGGTTTGCCTGATAGCGAGGGACACTGTTAATAGGGAAAGTCAATCCACGCGCAAAATTCAGTTCAGAACTACTAGAAGTAGTGTGTATTGACGACGCTTGAGTTCAAGCGAGGGAGCGAAACAAAAAAAAAATTACATATGAATAAAACAACAGCCCAGTTTTGTTCCTATGTCTTTCTACCACCGAAGACCCTCGAATCTATTTATAATCGTCGCAGGCACTCCGACCAAAATGCAGCCTCGCACGTGTTTGCGGAAAATGCAAATCTTTCAATGTCCATTTGCATTCGAATGAGCAAGAACATTCCTGACGAGGGAAGCGGGCAGTCGGGCATTGTTTCCGCTGTCCTTTCGTCAGGTCTGCCCTTGTCGCAGTCGCGTGCACCTGCGGTATCTCTGTGGCGGGTTGGCAGCGGTTGTCGTCTTTTTCCAGGGTTGTCATGCGTGTTTGGGGGAGGCTAATGCCAATCGTTTGTCCATCCGTCAGGAATATTGGCTTAAATCAGACTCCCATAACTGCGGAGGACTTAAAGACAAGACGGGGTTAGTCTCGAGTGTTGAGGGACCGAAAGAGGGCAAGCTGAAACTTCACAGAGATATCAATATCTGGGCCCATCTTGACTGTCCTAAGACACTCGGCTGAAACCAGGCATGTCGCGTTGATGAAAAGGGTGAGAGCTCTTCATGGTGTTTCCATCTCAATGGGTGAGCATTCAGAGCCTCCCCCAACTGTGAAGACATATCAAAGTTAGATTACTCACTAAAGAATTTCAGGAATAAGTTATCTATCCTACTTTGAAACAAAGGGGGAGGGGACCGAGGAAGGGGGTGGGGCGGGGGAGGGGGGAGAGGGGAGGCGGCAGAGTGAAAATTTGTTTAGTTTTCTGAAACGGGGTAGTTGGCATAGTTGATAGGGGGTGCCGGATGTCATGAGTGCGGTAGGACGAGGGTTGATCGCCGACATTCGTCGTCTCGCTAAGTGAGGGGAAGAGACGCCAACTGTTCCTCGGTACATTCAGGTCTACAACATGTTATGGCCTAATTACGTCACAGACTGACAGTAGTTAGCGTAGGTGATAGGGAGCTGAGCGCGGTCGGCCGGGGCTTCGGTGTCTACACTAGTCGCCTGCGAAGTGATAAAAAGACCGGCCACGTGTCCCTCGGTGCCATCAGGCTTACAAAATACGATTGTCCAATCACATTCCAGCCGGTCTACATGGCGAAGGGGTTACAGACTCGGTTCGTAATTCCGCTTACCAGCGTTCGAAACACAGCTGCGCTTGATTTGACAGCAGACAGCGTTGAGCTGGGTTTTAAAGAATTGGTATGGGAATCGGCCGTTCAGAAAGCAATGGCAAACTACTTAACGCAAAACTTGCCAAGCGATAACAATAGACTCAGAATAGCTAGCCGAGTTGATAGGAAGCTACGCAGATGTTATGAGTGTCGGAGGACGAAGATCCGACGCTAGTGTTCGTCGCCTGCGAAGTGAGGAAAAGATTGGCCGCCTCTTGCTCCATGCAGTTAGGTATTAAAAATGTATTGGTCCTATTACATCATAGACTTAAAGAGAGTAGTTGATAGGGGAACAATGCATGATCTTAGTCGGCCTCGATGCTTGCGTTCGTCGTTTCACTAAGTGAGGTCAAGACAAGCCACCTATTTCTCCGTGCATTCATATCATCATCAAGCGCCATGCCGACAGGCGTGGGCGGTCATGATTCTCCATCTCAGACTGTCACCAGAGTTTCGAATCAGGTCTATGTTCCTGTCCCGACCATGCCATGTTGCCAAACTATCAAGGTATTTATCCCATTGTCTTCCTATTACTCTCTTCCCATCAAGATTGCCATTTAGCCATCACAATATAATGACTCTATGTTTGTGTGCTTGTTGTGTTGTTGTTGTGGTAATTGACCTAAATGGAACATGCATACACTATACATACAACACACATACAGCTGGCGTATGAGATGAATCAACGATCATCCCAATCTTCGACAAATACTTCTGATATCATATAAAGTGCTGCGGCTTGACATACATCAGATCACCACATACCGAGGTTAGGTCAACAACTCCCTTCCACGCTGTTATTCCTCTCTAGATTATCTAGACCAGTGGTTCTCAACCGGTGGGGAATTCCTCTCCCCCTCCCCCAGGGGGGAATTTTGGGGTTTCCAGAGGGGGGTGGGGGAATAAAGATTATTTCAAGATCGCGTTAATACAAGAACCGATTACTTGATCATCTTTTTTCCTTAATACTTTTCGGCTCTGTCCGTCTCACCCTTCTAATATTCATTTTATAAAGTAAGTAGACCCACAAATCACGTTTTATGTGGACGTCTAGACTTGTTTTAGTATGTGCTTCCATTATTACGTGTACTGTGTAGGGGCTGGAGGGAGGAATTTTTAGGAAGGAAATACGAAAAGGGGGGGGGGGGGAATGACGTTCTGAAAATGTGGTGAAAGGGGGGGGGCACGGGCCAAAAAAGGTTGAGAACCACTGATCTAGACATTTCAGAAGATATACCTTTCTTTCTTTCTTTCTTTCTTTCTTTCTTTCTTTCTTTCTTTCTTTCTTTCTTTCTTTCTTTCTTTCTTTCTTTCTTTCTTTCTTTCTTTCTTTCTTTCTTTCTTTCTGCCTGCCTGCTGTCTGTCTGTCTGTCTGTCTGTCTGTCTGTCTGTCTGTCTGTCTGTCTGTCTGTCTGTCTGTCAGTCTGTCTGTCTGTCTGTCTGTCTGTCTGTCTGTCTGTCTGTCTGTCTGTCTGTCTGTCCGTCCGTGAATATCATTTTGTCTGTCCCGTAGCTGGGTCGATCCCAAATTATACCCCTAAGGATGGATCCCGGAAGACAATATCAGTTGGCATGCTCACTGGTACCTATACCATCATGTCTTCCGAGCTCGATGTGCAAGAACAAGGAAGGACTCTTTCTTACACGTCTTGATGTGGTGCTCAATCAATCAATCAATCAATCAATCAATCAATCAATCAATCCATCAATCCATCCATCCATCCATCCATCCATCTATCCATCCATCAATCCATCCATCCATCCACCAATCAATCAATCCATCCATCCATCCATCAATCAATCAATCAACCAACCAACCAATCAATCAATCAATCAATCAATCAATCAGGTGCCGTCTCCACTATGAAGGTTGGCTGCAATGGATCTCCAACACTGCCTGTCTCTCGCTTTGACTGTACATTCTGTCAGACTGATGTTCGTCCATCTCTTGATGTTATCTTCCCACTTGTATCGTTATCTACCTCTTGCTCGCATGCCTTCAATCTTGCCCTCCAGTATGGTCTTTATAAGAGTGTTATGTCTTCTAACATGTTCGAAATATTTCACTTGCCTCTTTTTTATTTCTTTCATCGCTTCTTTTTTCATTTCCAGTTTTTCTAGAACCTCTGTATTTCTTCTTCTTCTTCGTTCATCCGGAGTTTTTTTCCGGATGTGATTGCGTTGTGCCTGTTTACAGCAGAGCTGCGTTCTTGCGCCGTTAGGCCGACACATCCGACTTCTGCGGGCATTTGTTGACCGGGTTAACCTTCCCGGGGGTTTCTTAGGACGTTTGACTCTCACTGTTGTGGTGTTATCCCCCATCCCAGCTGGTCCATATAGAACAGCCAAAGATCCTGGTCAGCCCTCAAGGGAAGGCAGGGGCAGACCATGGGCATTCCCCGCCATCCAAGGAGGCTTCCATACTTGCAGAGCCGATACATAGCGCTCTGGTACTGGGCTCACCCAAGAAATCGTCACGTCCTGCACATGGCTGCTTAGCCTCACTTCCGTATATTGGGCCTTCCGTTCACCATAGGCTGTTCTTCCGGAAACCAGAAGTATGCAGTCTGCAGATGACATCCACACAGTGAGCTTTCGATTCGGACTTTCCATGTAATGGATTTGCTATCCAAGCAATATTCCATTTCGTGCCACTAGGACACTTTTCCACCTTTTTATGAAGCCCACACAATGGGCTTTTGATTCGGACTTTCCACGTAATGGATTTGCTATCCAAGCAATATTCCATTTCGTGCCACTAGGACACTTTTCCACCTTTTATGAAGCCCACACAGCGAGCTTTCGATTTGGACTTTCCACATAATGGATTTGCTATCCAAGCAATATTCCATTTCATGCCTCTGGGTCTTCATGCACCTTTAAATGTCAACCTGTATGTAGTTAAAGTAAGCTGCGGTCAACTTGAGCTTGTTGATATCTCCATAGAGCTTGTCCTCAAATGAAGCAGGTGTGGGCCAAAGTATCTTTCTCTGTTCTGCATACGTTGGGCAATCCTGCAGCAAATGTTTTGCTGTCATTTTTCCAGTTCTACAATTACATTCATCGGTATCTCCTATCTTTAGTTTATTGAACAAGTGGTATTTCAGCCTGTTATGTCCTGTGCGGAGTCTGAAGATTGCTACTTGTTCTCTTCGGTCGAGTTTGTAATATGCATCATCCTTCTGATGGCCTGGATGCTCTGATTCCCATTTGGTTCTATAAGTGCTTTTTATCAACCTCTTTGCCTCATTATAGGTTATGTCTATGTCAGGCTGTGGTAGTCGTCCGCCCTCTTTTGCCAGTCTGTCAGCCTCTTCGTTTCCAGGTATACTGCAATGTGATGGGATCCACTGTATTACAACTTTTTTGGATTTCTGGCATAGACCATGGAGTGCTGCTCTTAGGTCAGTTAGTTCTGTGCTGTTATTGCTCTTCAGTATTGAGACAGCTGACTTTGCATCTGTGAAGATAGCTATTTGCGTCTCTTTATTTTCCTCCATCAAGAGCATTTCTGCTGCAGTTTTCAAAGCCTCTACCTCCGCTTTGAAGTTACTTGAAAATTTTCCAGTTGCCATTGAATGTGTTTTTGTCACTCCATTTTTTAAATTTAGGAGAATTCCTCCTCCTCCATTCTCTATTGAATTTTTGGCTGATCCATCTGTATATGCATGGGTCCAATTGCTGCTTGGGTAATGTTCTTTTATGTAGTTTAGGGTTATTTCTCTTCTTTCGGTTTCATGCTGAGTGTTCTTTTTCTCAATACCAGGAATGTTTTCTATCATCTCAGGCAGTTGCTGCTGTCTCCAAGCTGGGAAGTTGTGTGCATTGTGTATGGGCTTGACTGTTGATATGTTAAGTATAGGATCTGCCCTAATCCTTCGTTTTGCAGTTTCTACAAAGTTGCTACGCTTCAGTCTTCCCTTTCCAAAACCATTAAATCTGTTGTACATAGGGTGGTCTGTCAATCTTCTAAATTTTTCTGCTTGTTGCTGGGCTCTGCTATCTCTTCTATCCTGCATTGGTTGTAAACAAGTGATCTTTTCTAGTTCATTAATAGGCGTTGTCTTCAGGCTTCCAGTTATGATTCGCATTCCTTGGTTTTGGACTCTACTTATTTTGTTAAAGTTTGACTTAGCTGCTGTTGCCCAAGCTGCAATGCCATATTCCAGTACTGGCCTCACCCGTCCAGTATATAACTTCTTGAGAACTTTCTCATCTGCTCCCCACGTTGTACCAGCAAGCTTTTTCATGATTGCCATTCTCTGCCTTGCTCTTGTTCGATTTTTCTCAACCTGTGTCTTCCATGTCAGGCGACGATCAAAGGTGACTCCTAGATAGTTTGGATTTTCTTCATGGCGCAATATTTTTCCATTCAATACCAGCTTAGGTTGCTGAGTTTATTTGAGAGGGAGAACACTGTGCATGTTGTTGTCTCCTCACTTATCTTCACTAGCCATGATTTTGACCAGTCCTCTAGCGCTAATAAGGCTTGCTGTATTCTGCTGTTAGCTGTACTAATATATTCTTCAGATGTCCATATGGCTAGGTCATCTGCAAAGGAGGATGTGTGTACTCTGGCTGGAAAATTTTCTGTGATGTCATTTATATATGCTAGGAATAATGTTGGTGAAAGAACTCCTCCTTGGGGGACACCTTGCTCCAGCAGCATCATTTTGCTTGTTTGTCCTTGTACTTTTGTCCTGGCAGTTCTGTTCTCAAGGTAGTGGCTGATCCATTTATACATTTTTCCACAAACATGCATGTTTTGCAGTTTTACTTTCAGTCCTTCCTTCCATACTTTATCAAATGCTTTTTCTTAATCTATCCAGACTGCTAGTGTGTGCTTTTTCTCTTGGAAGGCATCCTCTATTTCCTGAGCTATATAGGTTATTTGATCTTCAGTGGATCTGTACTTTCTGAATCCTGCTTGGTGTGGTGTTAAGAGTTTGTTTTCTTCCAGATGCCATGTTAGCCTGCCATTGATAATGCGTTCCATTAATTTTCCTACACAGCTAAGTAGACTGATAGGTCGATAGCCATTTGGTTCTTCCAGGTCTTTTCCTTTCTTTGGGACTGGTATTAGTATAGCTTCCTTCCATGCCTGTGGGACTATTCCTCTCTTCCAGCTGTTATTTAGGACTGCTAGTAGTTTCTTCTTTGCCTTGGTGCCTAGTCCTATTAGCATTTCATTTGTGATTCCATCCTTTCCTGGTGATTTCTTCTTTTTTAGGGTATTCATTGCCTGTTCCATTTCTTCCATTGTTAGATTTGCCATCATATATTCTGCTGCTGTCTCTGTATTTCTATGATGTATCTGTCTGTCTTTGATTGCTTTCTTCTGTTCGGTTGTAATATCAATGTGGTTTGCATTTGCATAGTGTTCCATTAGTGCATTTGCAGCCTTTTTTCCTGTAAGCAAGGCATTTCCTTGTTTAATTGTTATTTGTTTGTTTCTAGGTCCTTCATTGTTCATGGCTTTCACTAGTTTCCATAGTTTGTTTCCATCCCTGTCAAAATTCAGGTTTTCTGTTTTTTCCCTCCAACAATCTCTTGTTGTTTGATTTACTGTTCTTTTATATTTTGCTGAGATGGCTTTGAGAGAGATGTTTGCTTCAATTGTTTGTTCTCTCTCTGCTGTCTTCCTGGCATCTTCAACTTTGTCCTCCAAACTTTGTAGTTCTTCAGTCCAGTATGGTTTGTAATTTTTCCTCGCTCCTCTTGGAATGGACTCAGTGGCTGCCTGTATTATCGCTCTGTTTAGACTTTCCACCATTTGCTTTATGTTGCCATATCGTGTATTTATGTTTTCACAATATTTGTCTGTTAGTATGGCAAATCTGTCCCAATCTGCTCGTTGTAATTCCAGCGGGGCAAGGGCTTTTGCTCCTGTGGAACATACTCCATATTCATTTCAAGCTTGATTGGTCTGTGGTCACTACCTGCTAATTGGTCCAGCACATGGCGATCGATTTTGTGGAGGATGTCTCCTGTGCAGAAAGCTAAGTCTGGAGTAGAAGTGGTAAGCCATCTTCTGGAGTAGAAGCTCGGTGTGTCATCCGCTTTGTTGAGTAGATGGAGATTTGAGTCTATTTCCCAGTCCTCCAATTCATCTCCTCTTTTGTCAGTATCTGGGTATCCCCATCTTTCTGAACGGCTATTAAAGTCTCCGACAATAATGCAGTTTGTGTCAGTTATTTTCATGTTTGAGAGTGTAAGGTCCTTATCTGCTGGGCTATACAGATTGTAGATTCTTATTTTCACGTCCTTTATCATTATATCAACACCTATAATTTCCGTTTGGTTGTCAGAGATCACAGATACTTCGCTGCAAGGTATTGTATTTCGTGTAAGTATTAGAACTCCTCCTTTGTGTCCTTCGCGGTCGAAACGTGTGGCCTGATATCCTCTGACTGAGAATTTGTGATTGGCGTTGAGGTGTGTCTCTTGAATGCATGCCACATCTATTCTATCATTATGAAGACGCTGTGTTAGGGAGTCTTTCTTCTTGTAAACTCCTTCGGCATTCCACTGTAGTATGTTGAGTGTCCTGGGTATTTGGTCAATAGCTCTTAACCTACTCCTCTGTGCCTTGACTTCACAGCACAGGGGAAGGTGACCACCAGTAGTCATGGGTGGACCCCCTCGAGGCAGGGGGCCCGGCACTATCACCGCCTGATGGGACTTCACGGGATTAGCACCATATCGATTAATTTTGATTTGTGACATCATGTGTTAAGTTACGTTGCACTGCTTTGTCAAGCCTGTGGCTCAGTACATCCGATTTCGACAAGCATTTATTCGGGATGCTTTCCCTAGCCTTTGACTGTCCCCAGTCTACCTACAAGGCAGCAGGTTTTACGTTGAACTGCTTTGTCAAGCCTGTGGCTCAGTACATCCGATTTCGACAAGCATGTATTTGGGGTGCTTTCCCTAGCCTTTGACTGTCCCCAGTCTACCTACAAGGCAGCAGGTTTGTGTGTCTCTTCGTCTGGTCCCTCTCCCTTGACCTGTCCGACATGGGTGGCCCTACCAGTAGCTGTGCTACCGTCGGCATAGCTCTTGGGGTCATTGGGACGCACAAGCCCCTCTACCTCGTCACGGTGGACACACAGCAGAGGGGAACCTCTGTATTTGATTGTTTTTGTTTCCATGAAATACGACATATTCGTCTGTATATCCACATATCCTCTATTCAACTTTCTAGTTGTTTGTTCAATGTCCAGGCTTCCGTGCCATACAGTAGAGTTGAATATACGTAACATTTGACAATTCTCATTGTTAATGCGTTATTAATCTCTCTAGATGTTAATACTGATTTCATGCTGTAGAAAATATTTTTGGCCATTCCTATTCTCTTTTTGATTTCTATTTCACGTCTGCCATCATCTGTTATTATATGTCCAAGATAAGAGAAACTTGTTACTTGTTCTAGTATCTGCCCGTTTACTGTGATGTTCATTTACAGTGCAAGCACCATACATTTTATGACCAATCGACACCAGTGGGCGTAGTGTGATCAATATCACGCCGGTCGCTTTTATATCCTGAGAGATTTAGTTGGGTCGGTTTTAGACTGGGGGAGGGAGAGGTGAATCTGAAAACCCAAACACGACGGAGATTCAAATGAAAACCTTAAAAGTGTGATAGAAATTACAATAATTATGCCATTGTCTTGTAACCTGTCAATATTGTTGTTAAAAATATCAAGAATGTTAGGCACGTGATATCATAAGGACCGTGTAAAGATGACCGCCCTACTTTTGACATGCACCAAAGGGGAGCAGCGTTCTGTTATCCGTTTTTGTTTTTGTTTTGTTTGTTTAAAAATCAGTGAAGGGGTTAAACATATAGAAATTCATCGACGAATGAAGGTCCAGAATGGGGATGTCAGTCCAGAGAGTGTATGAGTGGAGTGGGAAATTTCAAAACGGCGTGACTTCTGTGACAGATTTTCCCTGTTTCTGTGAAGAGGTAAGCAGGTGGTTTTTTCTACGGGGAATTTTTTTCTACGGGGAATTTTTTTCTACGGGGAATTTTTTTCTACGGGAATGCAAGCGCTTTTTTTTTTTTTTTTGGCACTGGATAGAACGCAGTGGTGACTACATCTAACAATGGTACATTTGTACTTTACTTTTTCAGAATCTCTCTCTCTCTCTCTCTCTCTCTCTCTCTCTCTCTCTCTCTCTCTCTCTCTCTCTCTCTCTCTCTCTCTCTCTCTCTCTCTCTCTCTCTCCCCCCCCCCCCAAAAAAAAAAAATGTTTTCATTTGAAGTCCCCTTGTAAATAATCCAGAACACCATGGATCGTCATCTGTGGAGAGACATGAAAAAAAAAATAATTAAGGTTTTCAATTGAAGCCTCATCGTACAGTTTAGAATTCCGCCTCGTTGCGCATTCGAACCCGTAACCCCGGAACCGACAGACCGACGGGCTTACGGTATGCCGCTGTTTAAACTCCAACTTCCCACCCGCAGCCCAACCTTCCATGTATGGCATCGACGACAGAGCAAGCGGGATTTTTGACAGGCCGCAGATTAAATGACGGATCACCCGGATACTCCATCAATTATGGGATAGCAGAGGCAGGAGTTAGTCGCTCTTGAGTCTGGTCACGTCTAAGCGAGGTTGCATCTAGGACTTGTCACAGAGTTTCTGGCTAAGCATTATTTTCTTTCTTTCTTTCTTTCTTTCTTTCTTTCTTTCTTTCTTTCTTTCTTTCTTTCTTTTCTGTTCTTTCTTTCTTTCTTTCTTTCTTTCTTTCTTTTCTGTTCTTTCTTTCTTTCTTTCTTTCTTTCTTTCTTTCTTTCTTTTCTGTTCTTTCTTTCTTTCTTTTCTGTTCTTTCTTTCTTTCTGTCTGTCTGTCTGTCTGTCTGTCTGTCTGTCTGTCTGTCTGTCTGTCTGTCTGTCTGTCTGTCTGCCTGCCTCCCAGCATGCCTGCCTGCCTGCCTGCCTGCCTGCCTGCCTGTCTTTCTGTCTGTCTGTCTGTCTGTCTGTCTGTCTGTCTGTCTGTCTGTTCTTCCTTCCTTCCTTCCTTCCTTCCTTCCTTCCTTCCTTCCTTCCTTCGTGCCTGCCTGCGTACCTGCCTGCACCTCTTTTGTGCATGTCAAAAGTGATGCGGCCATCTTTAAACTGTCCTTATGACGCCACCGTGTTCGTCTGTATCGTGATGTCACGTATTTAACACGCTTGACATCCTTAACAACAATATTGACAGGTTACAAGACAATGGCATGGTTATTGTAATTAATATCACACTTTAAAGCCCCTCGTACATTGTCAAAATACTCCGTAACCGAACCTCTATCAAATAAACCAAGAGGTTTAGTAAAGAGGTTTAGTAAAAGTAAATAAATGTTCCTTTTACGTGCCGGCGCCTGTGGCAAAGAGGTGGCGAACCCGATTTATAACACCGCATATCGAGTTAGAAATAATCTACAGGCGATTTTTAAGTAGACTATATGGCATTGCTTTATAACGATTGCTTGAGCGTCGGTCGTTCAGAAAGCAATGACAAACTACTGAAAGTAAACACACCTTTCTTAACTTGCCTAGGAAAACAGCCAAATATACAAGGGTCGATTGCGACTTCCTTTTAAATGACATGCAACTAGACATAGCAAGACCCAAAATTGTTAGAGACCAAACAGCACTCGGTGGCTGATGTGGTCGGTGTCACACCGGTCGCTTTTACTTCCCAAGACATTTCCTAGCACCCATTTTAGGCTGGGTCGACCTGGGACCCAGTTTAATTTGAAAAAATAGAAATCGCCCCTCTACGAATCGAACCCAACACGACCAGTACGGCGTCTAGCCATTACGCTACCGCAGTTCCCAACCAAAGAGGTTTAATACAGGAAAAGGGGAAATAATCCATAAACACAAGAACGACAACTCGTTATCAGTTCTGCGTCAGGGGTCTATTTTTGAAGCAGTTGTCTGAGATTGTCTCCCTAACCACGGTAAAGTGTAGTTAGCTAGGAGACTGGAGATAGAGGCGTTGGTTAGGTCACGGTCAATCACACGCCGTCTCCACGGTGAAAGTTGATCGCAATGAATCTTCGACAGCTCATCCTGTCTTTTTCTACAGTGGGACCGACGCCTGTTTGCCCGTGTACTGATATTGTGTTTCCACTTGTATCGCCGTCTACCTCTTGTTCGACTCTTCAACTCTTCCATACAGTATGATTTATATAAGAATCCAATCTCGTTCACTATATAATTTATACAAACAGAATCAATTTATCTTCCCATCACTGTCTATCTCTGTTCATTTCCGGTATTCTTTTCACGGAGGAGTGGCTTAGACGGTACAACACCCGCTCTGACTCGAACAGGCATGGTTCCTCATGGTATTTGTATAAAATCTGAACAGGATAATACACTAGCCCTCTCACCGCCTGGGTTAGTGGATCTAATTTCTAGACATCTCGGATAAGGGCTAAAAACTCAGGGAGAAAATTTCACGCGACGAAACCTTTCTGGAGATTAGACATCGAAAAGCTTAGCCCAAAAGGGCCACTGATCAGGCTAAATGTCAAATATACTAAACCTACCCACAAACCACCGGCACTGCGGCAAAGGGGTTACAAACGTAGTTCGCAATTCCGCATATCGCGTTCAAAACACAGCTGCTGGCGATTTGGAAGCAGACCACATTGTGCTAGTTTTCATACAATGGTATGAGTTCCCCTCGTTGAGAAAGCAGTGGCAAACTACTGAACCTAAACTTGCCAAGCAATCACAAACAGCCAAAGAATGATGGGGTTGACTGCGACGGACTGTAAAGTATATGCAGCTAATTGACTAACCCACAACATAATTATAGTATTCGTGTGTATGATATACAATGCATACGGAGATTTGCCGGTGCCACGGAGTTACATACAGTGTTCAGGGTTCAGCTACAGCCGATTTGGAAGCAGAGAGCTACTCTAGCTATTGGTGATGGTGATGGTGGCGGCGGTGGTTTTGCTGCTACTACTACTACTACTACTACTACTACTACTACTACTACTACTACTACTACTACTACTACTACTACTACTACTACTATTACTACTACTACTACTAATACTATTACTACTACTACTACTACTACTACTACTACTACTACTACTACTACTACTACTACTACTACCACCACCACAACCACCACCACCACCACCACCACCACCACCACCACTACTAGTACTACTACTACTACTACTACTACTACTGCTGCTGCTACTACTACTACTACTACTACTACTACTACTACTACTACTACTACTACTACTACTACTACTACTACTACTACAATTCGTTTCTATTACTACAGTTACTTCTACTACAACAACTACTTCTACAATTACTACAACTACTATTATTATTACTATAACTGCTACTAGTACAACCACTACAACTATATCTACTACTATAAATCAACTACTAAAATAACTACTACTATGATAACAACAACTATACTACTACAACTATCACTCCTACAACAACGCCTACTCCCATCCCACTCATGTACCTCCCAGATGCAGCCATCTCACCCACTCCCAACCTGTTAGCCTTATCGCCACCACGTTCAAGTATTCACTCTTCTGAGGTACCCGGATCAAAGGGAGAGTACTCCCAAGTTGCGTCAGTAACAGTGTTAGCGTTCTTTGTCCCCGAGCTTCCTGGATCACATTGCAGTTGTCGTCCCTTTGATAATCGCGGCCATTACTGACTGATATACGACTTCTCTTTATTTGTGACTGTTGATTCAAGACGCTTCTATTTCTCTACAGCCTCACGACCGGTCCCGAAATCCGTCGGCAAAACAAATAAATTCAATTGATATACAGTTTATCCTAAACCATCTATAAATATTTCCGATCGTTCACTTCTTGTCTGCCCTTTAAGTCGCTTACTTGCCCTGGTGCCGGAGTTTCAGATAGTCACTTTGATGTAGTTATCTTTGAAGATGATTAATTGCAGGCCAAATCTTCGCAGTTATTGATCTTTTCACCTTTGATTTGAGGTGAACTATGGCTTTTGAAGCAGTCTGTCTATAAGGTAGGATAGTGATTACTAAGAGCTTAAGATAGCGGTTTAAAAAATCGTAAACGATCACAGGTTCGTAACTTTCGTGATGAATAAAACAGTATGTAGTGTTTATCATGTAGTTGTATCAGGCTATGTCTGTTGTTTCTGTGCTAACGAAGGCCTTGGCCGTAACGCCCATTTTTAAAAAAAAACTTGTAATCGTGTTTTAGTAATGCTTATCGTCTTTTTTTTTCTGCGTTAGCTCGCTTTGAACTCAAGCGTAGGCCATACACACTACTTCTATTAGTTAGCTGCATATCCTTTACAGGACGTTGAAGTCAACACCGGCATTTATTTTTATTTTTTTGGCTGTTGTGATCTCTTGACAAATTTACGTTGAATAGTTTGCCATTGATTTCCGAACGACCGGCAACCATACCATTTCGAAAAAAGCAACTCAAGGCGGCCTACTGCCAAATCGCCTGCAGCTGTGTGTCAAACTCGGGTATGCGGGATTATGAACTGCTAACCCCTTCACTATGGAGCGGGCACTTTTAGTAGTGCTGGACTGACATTTTGCGTGTGGATTAGCCCGGGAAGAGAAGAAGAGAAAGGCCAAAGAGAAGATGGGTGCAGGATGTGTCAGACGATTTCCAGATGGGTATATCGGATGCGATAGATCTTGCTTATGACCGAGAAGTTTTCCGGACGATTGGTATGGGAGTGAAGTTCTGCAAGGGACATGCTACTGAATGAATGAATCAATGAATGAATGAAATCAATTACGAAAGATCGACATTTTAGTTCAACTATCCGGTGTAGGGGTTGAATCCTTACCTCGGCATCAGCACATGGAATGTTTAAGAACACGAGTTCTTATCCATTTGGCCATGCTGGCCTACGCTTATTATCTATGTTTCGTTGTTTAGCGATTCATTCATTGTAACTTTCGTGACAGAGTTACAACGTGCTAAGAAATACATTCTTTAAGCTCTAGAAAATGCACGTTCTTTGCAAAACCATGCAATAAATCCACCAACATGTTGAGATTCTTGACAAGTTTACGTTCATTATTTGCCATAGCTTTCTGACTAATTCTTTTAGTACTATTGATGTTGCTAGTTCTTAAGAGCTGTACCATCATCATCGTCATCACCAAAGATTCCATTGCGCGAAGAGGAAGTTGGAGATACACTCCATCATCATCATCATCATCATCATCATCATCATCATCATCATCATCATCATCATCATCATCATCATCATCATCATCACCATCATCATCATCACCATCATCATCATCACCATCAATTCGTAAACTATTCTTCAGAAAAATAAAAGAAAGGCCTGGGGGGGGGGGGGGGAAACAGGAAACACGGGGCTTAAGCGCAATGAAGAGAAGGAAAGATAAACAAAGACAATGAAAATACAGAATATAATGAAAGCTTCCAAAACAAGTGATTAAAAGGATGTGGATCATCTTCAATACGCCAAGATTGATCTCATATGATTCGGTGTCTTTCCACAGGGCGACCTGACGAAGGAGTCGCACAAAGAACGAACTCTGCAGCTCCAGCGACGACCATCTTCCACCGATGTCTCCAAGATTTTGCACTCGCAAACCGATCGACGTAACTCTAAATCAAACCCATAACATTCAGACGGCGAGACAGGGGACGTAAGCACGGAGACTCCGTGTCGTAGTAAAGACAGTAGGAGAAAGGTGGTTAAAGAGAGACAAATAGAGGGTTAGAAAATAAAGAGAGAGGAGAGTGTCTAAAAATAAGGACAAGCAGAAAACATTGCGTGTTAAGACAAGAGAAACGAAGTGAGAAAGATCAGTAGAGAACATTGTGTGTTAAGATAAGAGAAATTAAGTGAGAAAGATAACTAGGGAACATTGTGTGTTAAGATAAGAGAAATGAAGTGAGAAAGATAACTAGAGAACATTGTGTGTTAAGATAAGAGAAACGAAGGGAGAAAGATAACTAGAGAACATTGTGTGTTAAGATAAGAGAAATGAAGTGAGAAAGATAACTAGAGAACATTGCGTATTAAGATAAGAGTAATAAAGTGAGAAAGATAAGCGGAAAACATTGATTGTTAAGATAAGAGACAGACAATTACAAAGATAAGCAGATAATTACATAACGTGTTAAGATAACAGAAAAGAAGTGAGAAAGATAAGCAGAGATTATTGCGTAGTAAGAGAACAGAAGTGAGAAATATAAGAAGAGAACATTGCGGATTAAGATAAGAGAAAAGACGCGAGAAAAACGTCCTAGAACAGTTTTTAAAAGGGAAAAGAAAAGATGGACAGAAAACAGCATCAATGAAAAAGGCTATTTAAGAAAACAAGAAGAAAAAATCCCGAAATGGAGCGGAAAATATCTAAATTATGAATGGTTTCCGAACCGTCCATTAATTTTCAGCAAAGTCAAAAGATCCGGCTAGTCCCGTTACCACGGAATATTCAACAGAACAAACAGGGAAAACATAATTAAAAACACTCCGATATTAAACTACGTTCTTCTTTTCCCCGTTAGAAATGGCTTCTGCTTCGCGTCCAATAACCTCCCCTTAGCATCGTCTGAAGGAAGTGACGTGTACACGAGGCAAAAGGTGAAAGGTCACGCCAGCTCGGAGAGAAAACATGGTGGCTATATGAGATTTTGCCTGCGTCTTGTGGGCAGCAGAGGACGAGGAAAGATGGAGGGCCGCACGGAGAGTGTTAATAACGGTTGTCATTTGTTCAAGAATGTTGACAGGATGCAAGACTAATGTTTGGGGGGTTGCAAGCTCGCGTTTGCCCCAGTGCTTGTTTAAACTTGCACGTTGTAATCGCCTATGGAAGCAGAGACCCGAGTTGAAGAATAGAAAAGCAAGACATTATCTGTACTCACAATACCATTAGTCGTTTCATTTATTTAGCGTACAGTTTGGTAAAAATATCAAATATACTTATTAAGAACATTCACACAAGGAGCGTGTAAAGAAAGGGGAAAAAAAGACTTATTTAAGATATCGTTTTCATGGCACATATCGGGAGATGTCAAACAGAGTATATTCTTTGTTAATTATGTAAATAAACAAACTTACTCACACCAAGAGAAACATTTAAAGAACTTACGTATGTGGTGTCTGTGAAGAATACTTGGTATTAAGTGGCAATATGAGATCACAAAATCAGAAGTATTGAAAAGATCAGGTGGTGTGAAGATTTGTTCCATGCTAAGTCTTCGTAGATTTAGATGGAAAGGACATATTAGGAGGATGGACGATTGTAGAATACCAAAGAACACCTTTTTTGGTGAATAACAGAGGGGTAAAAGATCTCGGGGTCGGCCTCTACTACGGTACAAAGATGTGAGTAATGGGGACATCATTGATACAGTCATTGATATTGCATATTAGGAGTAAGTCACCGATGATCGCGTTGCATTAAGGGAAAAGATCAGAAATGGAACAAAGAAAGGGGAGAAAATGATTGCAGATAGGTCAGACACTGAGCGCGTGAGACGTCAAATGGTGCGTGGTGGTGGAAATGACCATGTGTTGACATGCATCCGCTGTGGACGCACATTTACCGGGCAAATCGATCTTCTTCTTCTTCTTCTTCTTCTTCTTCTTCTTCTTCTTCTTCTTCTTCTTCTTCTTCTTCTTCTTCTTCTTCTTCTTCTTCTTCTTCTTCTTCTTCTTCTTCTTCTTCTTCTGCGTTCATCCGGAGAGTTTTTTCGGACGTGATTGCGTTGTGTCTGTTTACAGCAGAGTTGCGTTCTTGCGCCGTTAAGCCGACTCATCCGACTTCTGTGGGCATTTGTTGACCGGGTTAAACTTCCCGGGGGAATTGGTCTGATCAGTCACATTTGCTTCCACCATGGGTTGTAGTTATAATGCATTATTTAAAAACAGTACAAATAACAAATCATCATCTGTCAAGACAACACGATGCCAGCAGAATGAACAATCGAAGAGCTACGAGAAAACTGGAATGTGGTTTATGAGACGAATATTGCGAATATATTGGTCAGCCAGAGTAAATAACAACAATTGCCCCTAAAAAGCTTATGAAAATAATCCTCTAAACATGTCCATTTGGGTCTTCTTTGCTTGTTTATTTAAAAGTATATCTTCCTTTGTTACTTATAAAATAAAAACATGTATTGATAACTTTCTTTCTTTCTTTCTTTCTTTCTTTCTTTCTTTCTTTCTTTCTTTCTTTCTTTTCTGTCTGTCTGTCTGTCTGTCTGTCTGTCTGTCTGTCTGTCTGTCTGTCTGTCTGTCTGTCTGTCTGTCTGTCTGTCTGTCTGTCTGTCTGTCTGTCGGTTGGTCGGTTCGTCCATCCGTCGGTCGGTCGGTCGGTCGGTCCTTCCTTCCTTCCTTCCTTCCTTCCTTCCTTCCTTCCTTCCTTCCTTCCTTCCTTCCTTCCTTCCTGCCTGCCTGCCTGCCTGTCTGGCTGCCTGCCTGTATGCCTGCCTGCCTGTTTTTCTTTCTTTCTTTCTTCTTTCTTTCTTTCTTTCTTTCTTTCTTTGCAACTATCATTCTTTCATCTTTTCTGGGTCCTTTCCTGGCCCAATGGGGTAGACGTGGCCAGGTAATCGAGACTTGCTGGGCGATGTTGCCAGGATCACGTGTATCTCCTGTAACTTGCCAGACAACTGCCTGGTGTCCATTGTATGCAGCAGAGTTGACTTCCTTAGACAAGTGGAGGTTTTAAACTCCAACCTTCTATGACTCAAACGTGCAACAGTAGAGGAGTCTGGAGATTAGGCATTCAGCCAAGTTAGGCCACACCCTCGCAGACTTGCCTTTAATTGGTTGGATTTTGCTATAGCTGTAATTACTACTACTACTACTACTACTACTACTACTACTACTACTACTACTACTACTACTACTACTACTACTACTACTACTACTACTACTACTACTGCTGCTGCTGCTGCTGCTGCTACTACTACTACTACTACTACTACTACCACCACTACCACTACTACTACTACCACTGCTACTGCTACTGCTACTACTACTACTACTACTACTACTACTACTACTACTACTACTGCTGCTGCTGCTGCTGCTGCTACTACTACTACTACTACTACTACTACTACTACTACTACTACTACTACTACTACTACTACTACTACTCTTATTTATACTATCAAGCCACAACCGCCACCTCATCCACCACCACCACTACTACTAACTTATCCTTTGTACACTCCTCCTTCTGTTAAGAATAAAATATTCACTAATAGATTTATCTCCCTTGTCACACGAACACCTGTGTTATCTTCCCTTGTCATCCCAACAGCTAACAACGCAACGGGTTTGGCAAATACAACATCGGGGAATTATCTTTCAACAAAAAGGCAAATTAATGACAGCAATACGGGCGCTGAAACTGCAGAATATATGCATGAATTGGCAGCAACAAAGCTCGACAGATATGTCGTTTTGTGAGTGTGATAAAAGCCGAGCACCATAAAAGTGAATACAAAAACTGGTCATAAATAAGACTTAAAGTGTTGTGTTTCTTTGTGTCCTATTTTCTTGTTTATTTGGAATTATGATATATCTTTCTTTGTTTCTTATTTTAAAACAATGTGCATTTCTTTCTTTCTTTCTTTCTTTCTTTCTTTCTTTCTTTCTTTCTTTCTTTGCAGATCTCATTATTTCATCATGTCTTGTTCTTTCATATTAATCTTTTAAAATACTGAAAACCGTATCTGCATTTCTTTCTCACCCTCTGTGGCTCTCTCTCTCTCTCTCTCTCTCTCTCTCTCTCTCTCTCTCTCTCTCTCTCTCTCTCCTTGCCCCCCCCTCTCTCTCTTCTCTCTCCTTTCCCCCCTCTCTCTCTCTCTCTCTCCCTCTCTCTCCTTGCCCCCCATCTCTCTCTCTCTCTCTCCTTGCCCCCCCCTCTCTCTCTCTCTCTCTCTCTCTCTCTCTCTGTCTGTGCCTTACTTGGTCCTTTTTTTCTGTCTTAGTTTAGTTTAGTTTATGGATCAACATCACGGCACACGGGTGCAGCCCATAAGTGCTCCGTTCTCCTCCTAACTCAAATCTGAGTCTGGAGAAACTCAGCTCAGTGCACGAACTCCGTAGCACCGCTGAGGATCCTGAAACACTTTGGGTAGATTTTTAACTCGAAATTTTGCCCGGGCAGCGCCGTTAGGCTACTCTTTTTCGATTTCCAACTGCCAAGGGATTTTTTACGTGCGCAACAATACACACGGGCTTCCGATCTCACTACCCAGAGACCAGGGGAAATTACTGGAAGTCCCGGTGGATTCTTTAAATAAATCCTGGTCCTCACCGGGGCCTGAACCCGGGACCTCCAGCACTCGAGGCGGACACCATACCTCGAGACCACGCAGCCCCCTTTTTTTCTGTCTTGCTTTGTTTAAAAAATATACTTCTTTCTTTCTTTCTTTCTTTCTTTCTTTCTTTCTTTCTTTCTTTCTTTCTTTCTTTCTTTCTTTCTTTCTTTCTTTCTTTCTTTCTTTCTTTCTTTCTTTCTTTCTTTCAGTGTATCTGTCTCTTAATATCTTTCCCTCTCTCCTCATCTCTCATTGGTTTGTTTTAATTTTTCACTTGCTTCCTCTCCTATTTCCGCCACACCCTACCGAAGGAATCCCAGCCAACTAAAGATCACACACCCACGACATCCTCAACTAACCAATATCCACATTTCCTTCCACAGACTATACGGGACGAAATGCACGGGCTGCCATCTGAATGTGGCGCCCAACGAGCTGGTGATGAGGGCAACAAATCTCGTGTACCACCTGCATTGCTTCTGCTGTATCGTCTGCGGGCAGAGGCTACAGAAGGGGGATGAGTTTGTCCTTCGGGACGCCCAGCTCTTCTGTCGCATCGATTTTGAAAAGGAGTTTAGTTTCCTGCCCCTTAGTCCAAAAAGTAATTGCTGTTTGTTTTTGTTGTTGTTACTGCTGCTGTATTTGTTGTTGTTGTCGTCGTCAGCTCGCTATATATTGTCTTGTTAATAAATATTATATTATAATTATAACTATTACTATTATTATTACATTATTACATTTATTTGCTATTTTCATTGTACCCCTCTCCTTCATTACTTCTCTTCTTCTTCTTGTTCTTCTACTTGTTCTTCATCTGGTTCTTCTTGTTCTTGTTGTTGTTGTTGTTGTTATTATTATTATTGTTGTTGTTGTTGTTGTTGTTGTTGTTGTTGTTGTTGTTGTTGTTGTTCTTCTTCTTCTTCTTCTTCTTCTTCTTCTTCTTCTTCTTCTTCTTCTTCTTCTTCTTCTTCTTCTTCTTCTTCTTCTTCTTCTTCTTCTTCTTCTTCTTTTTCTTCTTCTTCTTCTTTCTTCTTCTTCTTCTTCTTCTTCTTCTTCTTCTTCTTCTTCTTCTTCTTCTTCTTCTTCTTCTTCTTCTTCTTCTTCTCTCTGCTGTTGCCATTGCTCATTCTCTTCATCATGTTCCTCCTCTACCCCCTCCTCCTTCTTTCTATTCCTTCTACTCCTTCTCATTTCTATTCCTCTTCCTGATTCTTCTTCATCTTCATTTTCAATTTCCGATCTAACACATTTCTATACATAGTAATGTAATACCCATTTTCCACTTCCGGTCTAACAGACATTTATTATAATCTTATTGCATCAGGTGATACAAGCGACTGTTGCTATGACGACGGCGACGGGGGCGAACTCGGAAATAGTAAAGGTCCTAAAAGGCCAAGGACAATTCTAACAACGAGTCAAAGGCGAAAGTTCAAGGCTTCTTTTGAAGTTAACCCTAAACCATGCAGAAAAGTAAGTTGGAATATCGATTGTGTGTACCAGTCGTGCTCTATTTCCTGAAACTACGTGCAGTAAACAGAGTACGTAGGGGAAGAACTGGGGCCACTATACAGAGGTCTCAAGTCTTTTGCAGAAAGTTATTTTTATCAGTCCACAGGAGGTCACCATGACAAGAGCGCTCTCTCTTAAACTTCCAGTGTGCTAATATCGAGATGGTTTAACCCCTAAACCGGTCAGTTGGGCTAAAATGTAGACTCCACGTCCTTGACTTGGGGACGTAAATTACAAGTACTCCAGAAGTCGGAGTGGGAGTGCCTGATGGCGAGTGGTACTGGTAATAGGGAAAGTTAATTCACACGCAAAATTCAGTCCAGAGCACTAGAAGCAGTAGTACGTGAATGGAATACGTTAGTTCAAAGGTCGCGAAATGCAGAAACAAACAATCAAAAATATATATTTACTGACCCCTCATTAGATGATGTCTATTTACACTTACCGTGTTTTCCTTTGCTTCTACAGATGCCAGTCAATACCTACACATGTATATCAATTTAATTACCGTGAAAATATCACAGACTGTGAATATCTTTACTCTGTAATCAACAACAGGAGCCGACGTGGCCGAGAGGATTTGAACATTCTAGTTCCGAAACTTCCTGTGCTCTGATGACTAGGCCCTACACATGTCAGTTAGACGTTAGCCTTGTCTTCTCTTTCAGACAGCAATGGCAAACTACTTAACATAAAATTACCTAGCCCAGCTGACCGGAAATAGTACTTCCGAAGAAGAAGAGGAACAAAACAACACAAAGAAGAAAGTGTTGAACCCGCTACCTCGCCATCAGCACAGCGGATGTTTAAGAACGAGCGCTCTTATCTATTCTGCCACGCTGAACCCCACTAACTATTTGAAACTAATGCTCGTGCGGCTATGGGACTACCTCGTGGCCTTCTGTACAACAGCTAGGAAGCCAGCGCTCTTGTCCATTCTGCCACGCTGATTCCCACTAACTATTTGAAACTAATGATCGTATGGATATGGGGCTACCTTGTGACATTCTGTCTAACAGCTAGGAAGCGATGAATGGAATACATCGGTACAGCGCATAGTATCTTTAATATACAATATGTGATCTTCTTCTTCCTCAATCTCCTTTTCTTCTGGTGATATTCCTGCTATGTGACATAGACATCACATCCCGAAGTCTTCTGTCGCGTGTACTACCATTCATCTCTGATACTGATGTTCCTCCGTGCTATGATGGCCAACTGCCCAGCATTATCTATGTCTTTGGTCTCCTGCCTATATCCCATGTCCAGCTTTCTTGTCGTCATGACCTACTCTAGTTTTCCCTTCTCGTGATGTGCCCAAACACACACACCGCACAATTCCCCCAACACAGAACCTCTCAACATGGTGGGTTCTACGGAATGGATCTGACTGACTCAGTCTCTCACTGGTGTGGGTAACACAAGCAAGCACACCTTAATTCATGTCCTACTTCGCCTGACAGACTGGGGTAATCTTGCTGACTGCAGCGAGAGCAGTGAACCGGTGTATACCTCAAACACAAAGAGCTGTTTGTGACCGAAACTGGATTAGCCGCATAGCAAACATTGATCGAATAATCAACAGGAGCATGACAAGAAGAAGAAGAGGAGGAGGAGAAGGAGGAGGAAGAAGAGGAGGAGGAGAAGGAGGAGGAAGAAGAGGAGGAGGAGAAGGAGGAGGAAGAAGAGGAGGAAGCAGCAGCAGCAGCAGAAGAAGAAGAAGAAGAAGAAGAAGAAGAAGAAGAAGAAGAAGAAGAAGAAGAAGAAGAAGAAGAAGAAGAAGAAGAAGAAGAAGAGAAGAAGAAGAAGAAGAGGAGGAGGAGGAGGGGGAGAAGAAGAAGACGACGACGAAGAAGAAGAAGAAGAAGAAGAAGAAGAAGAAGAGAAGAAAAGAAGAAGAAGAAGAAGAAGAAGAAGAAGAAGAAGAAGAAGAAGAAAAAGAAGAAGAAGAAGAAGAAGGAGGAGGAGGAGGAGAAAGAGGAGTAGAAGGAGAAGAAGAAGAAGAAGAAGAAGAAGAGGAGGAGGAGGAGGAGAAGAAGAAGGCGACGAAGAAGAAGAAGAAGAAGAAGAAGAAGAAGAAGAAGAAGAAGAAGAAGAAGAAGAAGAAGGAGAAGAAGAAGAAGAAGAAGAAGAAGAAGAAGAAGAAGAAGAAGAAGAAGAGAAGAAGAAGAAGAAGAAGAAGAAGAAGAAGAAGAAGAAGAAGGAGGAGGAGGAGGAGGAGAAAGAGGAGTAGAAGAAGAAGAAGAAGAAGAAGAAGAAGAAGAAGAAGAAGAAGAAGAAGAAGAAATAGAAGAAGAAGAAGAAGAAGAAGAAGAAGAAGAAGAAGAAGAAGAGGAAGAAAAAGAAGAAGAAGAAGAAGAAGAAGAAGAAGAAGAAGAAGAAGAAGAAGAAGAAGAAGAAGAAGAAGAAGAAGAAGAAGAAGAAGAAGAAGAAGAAGAAGAACCCCTCGCAAACCCCACACACAATGCACCCCACCAACACCCACAAAACTAACGACCCGTTTCCTTTCGCAGGTTCGGGAATCCCTGGCGGCAGAAACTGGCCTCAGTGTGAGGGTCGTCCAGGTGTGGTTTCAGAACCAGCGGGCCAAGGTGAGTGAAGGTCACAGACCAAGCACATCGTGTCACTTTAGCCAACTAACTCGA
>JACEFZ010027509.1:175000-207500 GCA_014155875.1 Cepaea nemoralis | reverse complement strand
CTTCTTCTTCTTCTTCTTCTTCTTCTTCTTCTTCTTCTTCTTCTTCTTCTTCTTCTTCTTCTTCTTCTTCTTCTTCTTCTTCTTCTTCTTCTTCTTCTTCTTCTTCTTCTTCTTCCGATGGTATCGCATTTATTAGTTCAGAGTGTTAGGTCTTCACACATTCTAAGTCAAGCATCAGGAGATGGGTGATCATCCTTTCTGGGCTCAGTTGACCAATGTGTCTTACTTCAAATATTGTCTTCCAGAGGATATACTAACAAAAACAACAACAACAACGACGACTGCTACGTTGACAAAATTAACAATATCATCATCATCATCATCATCATCATCATCATCATCATCATCATCATCATCATCATCATCATCATCATCATCATCATCATCATCATCATCAACAACAACAACAACAACAACAACAACAACAATAACAACAATTTCAACAATAACAACAAAAACAACAACAACATCACCAACAACAACATCACCAACAACAACACCACTGCCAACAACAACGACCACGATGACAACATAACAACAACAACAGCAACAATATCAAAATTATCAACAACAACAACAATAACAACAACAAGACCGAATGATATATGTCTAGCATCTTATACCCAATACCCGTTAACCCACGTAAAAGAAACCTTTTCTTGTGTTTAAACTTCCCTGATTTTATGGGCACCCGGGGTGGTTCAGTGCATAGAAGGCAGGCCTGCCGACCTGTGGTCACATATTCGAATGCCTCTAGAGTCGCGATCTTTTCAAAAACAATTAATCTGAACCTCCAGGTCGTCCCAGCCTAACATAAGTACCAGTACATGTTGTGAGAAGTAAAAACGACAGGTAAGATACAGCAAGAGAGCGAGATAATGATCTTCATTCGCTGGTGCGTTCCTGGTCTTGATAGAGCAGTGGTTGTCAACCTTTTTTGGCCCGTGCCCCCCTTCACCATATTATTAGAACGTCATCCCCCCTTTCGTATTTCCTCCCTAAAAATTTCCCCCTGCCCCTACGCAGTAGACGTAATAATTGAAGCTAAATTTAATAGCACATACTAAAACATGTCTAGACATCTACATAAAACGTGATTTGCGGATCTACTTACGTTATAAAATGAATTTCAGAAGGGTGATACGTACAGAACCGTAAAGTATGAAGGGAAAAACAATATCAAGTAATCGGTTCTTGTATTAACGCAATCTAGAAATAATCATAATTCGGAAACCCTAGAATTCCCCACCGGTTGAGAACCTCTGTGATAGAGGGTGCGTTAATGCCCGCTAGTGGTTATTCATAGAGCCTGACTGCTCACAAGGTCGACAAGGTCTTACGCACGTTTGACTGAAGGCTGACTCGTCTCTGATATATTTTTGTTGCTGATATGTTGACTCGTTGTTATCAAGTATACTATATTCATGTTATGACTTGTTTCTCTTGATCTTCACTCCGTGGACTTGATCACACATTCAGAACTGCCATTATAGTTAGTTACCTTTAACTGTCATTCGTGTCTTCTGAACACACGCAAACTATAAACGAATGGAACATGACTCTTAACGATCAACTCAAACAACTCAGGATCGTCTTTCAATGCCTATTAATGGCTACTAAAAAAAAACACATCATTTATTCTAACAAATTTGCGACATCTCAATCTGTTTTGTGATTGTCAAATAGATATCAAATAGAACATACCCACAACTGTTTGGTGATTGTCGAATAGAACATACCCACAACTGTTGTGTGATTGTTAGGTAGAACATACCCACAGCTGTTTGGTGGTTGTCAAATAGAACATACCCACAACAGTTTTGTGATTGTTAAATAGAACATACCCACAACTGTTTTGTATTTGTCAAATAGAACATACCCACAACTGTTGTGTGATTGTCAAATAGAACATACCCACAGCTGTTGTGTGATTGTCAAATAGAACATACCCACAACCGTTGTGTGATTGTCAAATAGAACATACCCACAACTGTTGTGTGATTGTCAAATATAACATACCAACAACTGTTTTGTGGTTGTCAAATAGAACATACCCACAACTGTTTTGTGATTGTCAAATAGAACATACCCACAACTGTTTTGTGATTGTCAGGTAGAACATCAATCAATTAATCATGTGCCATGCCGGATAGCGTGGGCGGTCATGACTCGCCATTTCACTCGATCACCAGTGTCGTGGATCAGCTCAGTGTTCCTGTCTCGTCCATGCCATGTGGCCAAGCCATCCAGGTATTTTCCTCTCGGTCTTCCTCTTGGTCTGTTCCCCTCGATCTTGCCAGTTGTCACTAAGTTCTCCAATCCATTTCTTCTCATAACATGTCCAAAAAATTTTGACTGTCTACGTCTAATTTCTCTAATCAATTTACGATGTTCATTTGTCTCTTGTAGTACTTGGTCATTGGTTTTTCTGTCTGTCCATGGTATTCTTTGCATTTTCCTCAGAAACCACATTTCTGCAGCCATCAGATGCTTTTCAGCTTGACTGCTCATTGACCAAGTTTCACATCCATACAAAAGAACAGGCTCTATGTATCCCCTCAACACTCTTTTTCTCGTTTCAATTGACATCTTTTTATTGGTCAGAATGTTTTTCATCTTGCTAAAGGCTACTTTCGCCATGGCGATTCTTGTTCTAATCTCTTCAAGGCATCTCCCATCAGATGTTATAACTGTTCCAAGATAATTGTACCGATTCACTTGTTGAAGAATATTTCCATTTACTTGTATATTACATTGTGGCACTTCTTCCTTCCTACTGACGACCATAACCTGAGTCTTTTTACAATTTAATTCTAACCCCAGTTGCTCACTGTGTACAACAACCGCATCTACTAATTGTTGCAGGTCCTGCGCATTGTCTGCAATTAATACTGTATCATCTGCATATCTAATGTTATTGATGTTTCGTCCTCCATACCCACAACTATTTTGTTGTCCAATCTTCAGATCTCTCCAGCAACAGTGACAAACAATACACTAACAGTCTAGGGCCTTATGATCTATGCTCTCAGCCAGGTACGTAACTAAGGGCAAGAGTTCCATCCTCGTTAACTGTTAACAGAGATAGTTCGTTGCATATTCTTTACAGAACGTCGCAGTTAACTCCAGCATTATTTTTTTTTTGGATGTTTGGCTGATTTCTTGGCAAGTGTACGTTCAGAAGCTTGCCATTGCTCTCTGAACGACAGCACTCATTCCATTGTATGAAGTCAACGCAAAGCAGTCTGCTTACAAATACCCTTCAGTGTTGTCTCGAAGGTGGTATGCGGGATTAGGAATTGCGTACGTAACACTTCGCCGCAGAGCCCGCTGCGGAAACCGTTAATTGTAGTTGCATGTCCTTCACAGGACGTAGCAGTCAACCCCAGCATTTTGGCTGTTCGTAATTCTTGGGCAAGTTTTACGTTCAGTAGTTTGCCATTGCTTTCTGAAAGACCGGCTCCTATAACTTTCTCGAAAACACCAGCACCGCTGTGTTTCGAACCCAGGAACACATGATTACGAATCGCGTCCGTAACAGATTGGCCACGGAGACCGGTAAACGGTTAATACACTTCGGATAAATGCCTAGGTGCTTAGTTTCAACCACAGCGATTAGGAAAAAACGTAAACTTAAAGGACTAGAAAACCAGGATTTGAGTTTGCCATTTCCCAGGTGGCGAACGGTAACGTGGTGGCCAGACACCCAGATGCCCGCCCGCCCGCCTGGTGGTCAAGGGATCGATCCGCGTCGGGATGGATGTTGGACTAAAATGTTTACTTCTCCTCCTTGACTTGGGGACGTAAATTACAAGTACAAGTCGGAGTACGTTCCCCTGAAGGCGAGGGACACTGGTAACAGGAAAAACTATTCCACAACGCAAAATCAGTCCTGTGCACTTGAAACAGTAGCACGCGTATGGACAACGTTTGCGTTCACAGAGAGCAAACGGAAAATAAAACATAAATGAAAATGAATTGGCTACCTCTAAGCTGCAGACCTTGACATGTGGCGTGGAGGAGGGACACTAAAGACACCCTGGAATTGGGGGAAACAACAACACGTTTGTAGCAGGGAGAACTGGCGAATGATCGAGAATATTTCCGCTGGGTCTGGATGGGAGAGATGTTCTTCAAAAGGAACATGATGATGATACTGGTGATTAGTCCACTGAACACCTCTACAAATGTCTTATTTTATATACACATAAGCACACATACATATACATACACACATATACACACAGAGAGGCACTCACATTTATAATACACACACATACGTATACACGCACACACACACACACACACACACACACACACATGTATAATACACACACCGACACTCAGCATTGTTTAAACACAGACGTAGCTCGTCATTTTCATACTACTACTACTACTACTACTACTACTACTACTATACTACTACTATCTACTACTACTACTACTACTACTACTACTACTACTACTACTACTACTACTACTACTACTACTACTACTACTACTACTACTACTACTGCTGCTACTACTACTACTAATACTACTACTACTACTACTACTGCTGCTGCTACTACTACCTACTACTACTGCACTACTACTAGCTACTACTACTACTACTACTAATTACTACTACTACTACTACTACTTACTACTATATACTACTACTACTGCTACTACTACTACTACTACTATACTACTACTACTACTACTACTACTAACTACTACTACTGCTACTACTACTACTACTACTACTACTACTGCTACTGCTACTACTACTACTACTACTACTACTACTACTACTACTATACTACTACTACTGCTACTACTACTACTACTACTACTGCTACTACTACTACTATACTACTACTACTACTGACTACTACTACTACTACTACTACTACTACTACTAGCTACTACTGCTGCTGCTTACTACTACTACTACTACTACTACTACTACTACTACTACTACTACTACTACTACTACTACTACTACTACTGCTACTACTACTACTACTACTACTACTACTACTAACTACTACTACTACTACTACTACTACTACTACTACTACTACTTACTACTACTACTACTACTAGCTACTACTACTACTACTACTGCTACTACTACTACTACTACTACTGCTACTACTACTACTACTGCTACTACTACTACTACTGCTACTACTACTACTACTACTACTAATGCTACTACTACTACTACTACTACTACTACTACTACTACTACTACTACTACTACTACTACTACTACTACTACTACTACTACTACTACTACTACTACTACTAAAATAATAATAGTATAATAACAATAATTATTATTATATGTACAGTAAGAGTAATTGTAATGATGCAAATAATATTAATAATAATCATCATCATCATCACCATTATCAGCATTCTCATTAATATAAACATCATCATCATCGTCATCATCATCGTCGTCAACACAACATCATCTAGTGTCTTGTCAATGGGCGTGTGTGATCACGTTTCTCGTATCTCACGACCTTCGCTAGAAGATCAGGTTCGTGTGCAGACATGTTTCATATCCGTGATGCTAAACATATTACCTCGCTGTCTTACTCATTCTTTCTCGCAATACATTTTTCCAGTTGTAGATAAGTTTGTCTCTTCTCAGATAAGTTTGTCTCTTCTCAGATAAGTTTTTCTCTTCTCAGATAAGTTTGTCTCTTCTCATAATAAAGGGACAAAGCGACTACTAAATTTTATAATATTCTTGACAAGCTGTATCACTTCCAAAACATATAATTACTCATTTTGGGTGAGGTGGTGGTAATACTCCCCTCCCCCCCCCCCCCCCCCCCCCCCCCCCCCGCCCCCCCCCCCCCCCCCCCCCCCCCCCCACCCCCACCCCCCCCCCCCCCCCCCCCCCCCCCCCCCCCCCCCCCCCCCCCCCCCCCCCCCCCCCCCCCCCCCCCACACACACACACACACACTTCAGTCCCATGTGCAGTGGATCGTACGTCTAATCATCTTGGATAAGTGCAAAAATGCTAAGAGGGTGACATGTATATTTGTCATAATGAAAATATTTGCGCAATTGGTAATCGAAAGAGAGCAGGCACTACTATCCACTGCCAAGCAATATTTAAAAATTGCCTAACCAAACCATGCAAACATAAAGTATGCGTGATTCTGTTAAATACATTATTGAATTTTCGGCCAATTCTTCGGAGTTGGTGCACTGTGCTTAAGTTTTCCTTGTGTTATATACAGGGCTGGGCACCTAAGAAGGAATCCTTATGCAGTGAATGAAATCCCTTAAAAACAAAATGATAGTTGCATTATAAAAAACATTCAGCCATCTTAGTTCTTTAAATAGAAACCGATGTTTGCAATAAACGTCATCACTTTATGTTGTTTACATTCAACAGGGCATTTATTCACTAGTCAAGACATGGGGGACACAATGTATCCTGACACCCCCCTAGGCATGGATGATGGGATGGACCACTTTGAGCACGTGCTGATGACAGAGGGCGGAGGTCACCACCATCCGGGGATCATGACAACCGTTGGAGGCATCATTAACCCCATTGACAAACTGTATTCTATGCAGAGCTCATACTTCAGCTCCGAGTAACGGACAATTGATGTTTCTATTTCATTCTTAATTGATACTGCAGATTTTTACATAGACCGAGTAATAATTTACTAGTAAACCGCGCGCTGTTTGATGAAGTGGTGGTTGCATGTCTTTTACAGGGCGCGCCAATCAACCCCTGCATTTTTGACTATTTGTGATTTTCTGGGCAAGTTTACGTTCAGTATTTTGTGGAACGTATTGTGCATGAAATTAGATATACAAATTATACGTGTTGCCTGTTTCCCATAGGACATCCTTGGCGATAAGAAGATTTCGTAAGATATTCTAGACAACGGACAAATTGAAAACCAAATGATGCAGTAAGGATTTCAATCAAAGGTTTTCTACTGATACAATTGACAACAGAAAAATTGACAATGTTTATACAAACAAGACACGCCTAACAAATGTTGACTTCTGGCTGAATAAATAAGAGAACTTCGATGCTCAACAAATTAGGTACTTTAAGAAACATATTCGAATCTGGTGTGCTTGCAGCTTTTAATTTTTCTGTTGTCTAGTCTCAACTTAATATTTACTTCTTTCAGTTTGTCGCCTGTACGTTCCAATCAATTCCGTTTTTCTTTTACACCGTGAAACTTTGATGGCAGCAAAAGGATCTCCGATGCTTTCAATTTCTGGTGTAAAATATACTGACTTGAACAAGGCAATATACGGAAATCTCAGAGGTGATACGAAGAAGTGGATGCACAGATTACAAGATAGCCGTGAAAACTAATTCGGGGATCAATATGTGTTGTTTCATGCTGCTCTCATTTGCTGTTTTTTTTAGCAGAAGGACAGCTGGAGAAACAGGAAGATAGATCTGCAATGATGTATCCAGGAGTAGCCTCAACGAAAAATAATGAATATTCTGAGAACTAAGTTCAATCTTGTAACACAGTACACACTAGCAGGATTCGTCTTCGTTCATAATGAAACAGATCATGGCTGTGCTGCGTCCGTTTAAAGAAAAACTGTGGCATTTAAGACTTTTTGTTGACAGAACCGACGTTTTCAAGAAACGTAATGAGAATAGGTTTCTTGTCGCTCTTTGATCTTTTTTCCATTCACAAGGGGTACATTCTGGTTCAAGAATCCAAACTCTGAGGTTGAATTAGGATCCAAGAGGAGATTATTCAGACTTAAGTAGTCAAGCTTTGAATCGCTATCTGTATATTCAGTTCCAGAAGAAATCAAACACTACAGATGTGATCGCTGTGCTCACATACTCAAAGAAACGTCCGGGATCCTTGGATCACCTCTTTCAGGGACCTGAACGTGAGGATATAAGAGAATCGTCACGTCCACCAAACGTGACCAGAACTTAAGTATATCAGCGAATCATCACGTCCACCACACGTGACCAGAACTTGAGTATATCAGCAGTTCATCACGTCCACCTGACGTGACCAGAACTTAAGTATATCAGATTATAATCAAGTCCACCAGACGTGACTAGAACTTAAGTATATCAGCGGATCATCACTTCCACCAGACGTGACCAGAACTGGAGGATATTAGCGGATCATCACGTCCACCAGACGAAGCGAGAAAGATACTGAGAGAACATTGCCTGTTAAGATAAAAGAAATGAAGTGAGAAAGATCAGTAGAGAACTGGAGGATATTAGCGGATGATCGCGTCCACCAGACGTGACCAGAACTTGAGTATATCAGCGAATCATCACGTCCACAGAAGTGACCAGAACTTAAGTATATCAACGGATTATCACGTCCACCAGATACAGGCAACGCTTCACTTGGACAAATCAACAGTTGACATATATCTGCACATATAACACACACTATAAAACAATTATTCTTCTATTTTATTTCACTGTTGCATTGCAACATCTTCACAAGAATGTTGGTTCTTTGGATGCAGTTACGATACATAAGAGTTCAGCTCAACGAAACTGCCCAATAACTACAAGTGAATGCATGCTCTGTTGGCGAACGTTCAGCCCAGAATTGAGAAAGCCGTAAAAATAGCATCAAATGCAATTGTAAAAATAATAACAGTAACAATAGGGACAACAGAGATATTAGTAACAACACGCCAGCATTAATAATGGTAACAACAAGGGCAGTAAAAACAGCGGGAGTGAGCGACAACAACAGCAACGGAAACATGTATTGGAGAACAGTGTGAAAAAGAAATGTGTATAGTTTGGGTGGTTGGCTCTGTCTGTGTGTGTGTGTGTGTGTGTGTGTGCATATATGTTTGTGTGTGTGTATATGTATGTGTATGTGTGTGTGTATGTGTATGTGTGTGTTGGGGCGGGGGAATTTATTTGTGAAGAAAGAAGAAAAATGGCTCCCTCGCCCCGCAGTAGACTTTAAAAGCAAAAGTCAACGAATATCATTTTCAACAAAAATTATTTATTTATTTATTTATTATTATTTTGTTTCTTTCGATAGCTCTGAACTCAAGCGTAGTCCGTATTCACATGCTGCTACTTCTAGTACGTAGTACTACGTTCTCGTAGTTACCACTACTGGGGAGTGCACTGACTGATGTTTGTATGTGGATTTAGTTTTCCCTATTACCAGTGCCCCTTGCCATCAGGCGGGACCACTCCGACGTTTGAGATACTTGCAATTTACGTCTCCAAGTCAAGGACGAGAAGTCAACATATTAGTCCAACTGATGGATGTAAGGGTTGAACCTGCTACATCAGCATCAGCGCACGGGGAGTTTAAAAGCAGGCTCTCTTATCCATTCGGCTACGCTGACCTCCAGGAATCCTAAACAAGTCTACAAAGAGCTTGGGGTCATTTAGATGTGGATCTATACTCACTGGGAGGTGAAAGACAGAAGAAGACATACGCGTGTGTGTTTGTATGTGTGTGTGCACATGTCTTCATATGTGTAGTCAGTAAATGCATGTGTGGAGAACAAGTTAGTTGCATATCCTTTACAGAACGTTGCAGTCAACCCCGGCATTTTTTGGCTGCTTCATGATTTCTTGGCAAGTTTACTTTCAGTAGTTTGATGTGTGGAGATGAGATGAGATATATAACATATGCAATGCCTGTGCGTAATTATGTACGAGTATTGCTTTGTGTGTGTGTGTGTGTGTGTGTGTGTGTGTGTGTGTGCCCATGCGCACGCGCTGTGTTAAAGAACTGAAAATGCAAAGTTTACATATATAAGCGTGTGAACAAGAAATAACAAAATCAACTATAGAAGAAAAAAAATCAGCCACAGGAAGCGATTCGGTGAGGAAACAGCCACACAGAGAGATTCGTTGAAGAAACAGCCACACGAAGAGATTTAGTGAATAAACAGCACACGGAGAGATTCAGCGAAGAAACAGCCACTCGAAGAGATTCAGTGAAGAAACGGCCACACGGAAATATTTAGTGAAGAAACAGCCAAGCGGATAGTGAAGAAACAGTCAAACGGAGAGATTCAAATAAGGAACAGCCACTCGGAAAGATTTAGTGAAGGCGCAGCCTAAAGGAGAGATTCAAAGAAGAAAAAGCCAAACGAAGAGATTAAAAGAAGGACCCACCACACGGAAAGTAAATGAAAACACATCCACGCGGAGAGATTCAGTGAAAAAAACATCCACACGGAGAGATTCAGTGAAAAATCAGCCACACAACGAGATTCAGTAAAGAAACAGCCTCACGCAGAGATTCAGTGAAGAAACAGCCACACACACAGATTCAGTTTTACATACATTATTTTGCCATGTGTATATATGATGTCAATTTCTGCTGTAAACACGCGTTTGTCTCAACTAGGGAAGCCTTTGAGGCTACAAAGTCAGTCCATAAATAAACACGCACCAAAGTTTACTCTAAAAAGAGCTTTTAAAAAGGCGAGATTTGTTTGAAAACTCGTACTCTAAGAGTTAAAGGATGTGAACTATGAAAGCAGTTAAATTAACCCACACAAACATCAGACATGTAACACATTGATCAATGCAACGACCACAGGAGCTTGTGGCGACTGTGTGAATAAGTATCTGTATGTCTTGTACAATTGTCTCCCCTTGTCTAAGTCCCCGTTCTACAGGGTGTTGTAAAGTTTCACTACACTTTGTATGTAGAACAAATTTGAAAAAAAAAAAATCCTTCCGTTGATAACACCATTCTGTTTGGCGTGCAAAGAATTACGCCAGCAGTCGACAGCTATTCGCTGCATATTGCTTCACTATGGACGGTGGGGCACATTTTTGGATGACGTCATTTACTTCATTTTTGAAATTTGTTTTGCATACAAAGTGTAGTGAGACTTTACAAACACCCTGTATTTGTTCATGTATAAACACGAACATCCGAATTTGTTCATTTATAAACACGAACATCCGACCAACAGAACTTGTAATTTATTCACATTGTTGGAGATTATTTCATGAGTGGCATAATATAAATATCGTTTTCTTGATTTCTGACTGACTTTGTTTTTTATTTGTACTTGTGTTTTGTGTTCTGGTTGTTATCGTTTCTTGTATGAAGTGCTTGTCCTATAAATTTTTGAAAAAATAAAAAAGTAAAGCTTGAGTCTGGCATATGTTACCACGATATCTAGTCTGAGAATGGAAGTGCAGGTGGTCTCAGAGTCGTCCTGCTGCTGGAAGGCAAATAGCAAGATGGTTCATCGACTGACTTTCAGATGTCGTCTGTCTGACAACACAAATTTCAACCACCGAAAAGTGGAAAGTTGGTATTTTGTATCAGAAAAGTCCCCACGACAGACGGTAGAAAGTTGGTATACTTATACCAGAAAAGTCTCCCAGATACCCGGTTGAAAGTTGGTATAATTGTACCATAAAAGTCTTCAAGACAGCTGGTGGAAAGTTGGTATATTTGTATCAGAAAAGTCCCCAAGACAGACGGTAGAAAGTTGGTGTATTTGTACCAGAAAATTCCCCAAGATACCCGGGGAAAAGTTGGTATACTTGTACCAGAAAAATGTAAAAGACACCTGGCGGAAAGCTGGTATACTTGTACTACAAGGGTCTCCAAGACACACGGTGGAAAGCTGGTATACTTGTACCAGACTAGTTTTCAAGACACCCGGCTGAAAGTGGTATACTTTTACTAGAAAGGTCTCCAAGACAGCCGGTGGAAAGCTGGTGTACTTGTACCAGAAAAAATCTTTGAAATTCACACCAAAATACGGTGACTACAAGACCAAGCTGAAAGTGGTGAGATATGTGCGTCCCACAAGCTGAAAGTGGTGAGATCTGTGTGTCCCCACAAGCTGAAAGTGGTGAGATATGTGTGTCCCCACAAGCTGAAAGTGGTGAGATATGTGTGTCCCTACAAGCTGAAAGTGGTGAGATATGTGCCTCCACACAAGCTGAAAGTGGTGAGATATGTGTGTCCCTACAAGCTGAAAGTGGTGAGATATGTGCCTCCTCACAAGCTGAAAGGTGATAAGTATATGCGTCCTCACAAGCTGAGAGGTGATAAGTATATGCGTCCTCACAAGCTGAGAGGGGTGAGAAATTTGCGTCCCCATAAACTCAGCACTTTGAGAAAGCGACATAAGACGGTCACCAGTGCCTATAAAGAATGTCTATGCCAACATGTTGTTAGTGAACGAATCATTCGTGCTTTCTTCATAGAGGAGCAGAAGATTGTTGCAAGGCACAAGAGGCTAGACGGAAACACCAAGACTTCTGTTGATTCAAAACAAAATTGTAAAATGTAAAAAACACACACACCACACACACACCCACACACACACTCTCTCTCTCTCTCTCTCTCTCTCTCTCTCTCTCTCTCTCTCTCTCTCTCTCTCTCTCTCTCTCTCACACACACACACACACTCACACACACGCACACAACACACACATATGTCGTGATTGTAACGGAGTCACGAAGCGTGATGAGATGGGTGGCGACAAGCGTGGTTCGTGCAGAATGGAGCTTATGTTGGATCTTGTCCCCAGGATATGCTGGTGTGTTAGGAAACGAGCAGGCGGACAGGCTGGCTGTCGTCTGCAACGTAAGGTGAGGTATTAGTGCACTATAAGGTAGACATGCAGGGACCCTTGGGATGGTATGTAGTGTGAAGTCACTGGTACATTATTATGGCCTTGGGGAAAGTTGTGGTGCACGGAGTGGCCAGAGGATTTGGCCGACATTCGGTGCTCCAATGAAAGAGCAGACGGACACATAAACAGACTGCTGCCGGTACTATTAGTATTGGAACTCTTCGCTGGCTATTGAAGATGAGGACGGAGCGTGTATGGGAATGTCCCGAGTGCTGTGACTCACCTCAACAACTCATCTCACCCTATCTCAACTCATCTCAACTCAACTCAACTCATTCCAACTCAACTCATCTCATCTCGTCTCAACTCAACTCATATCAACTCAACTTATCTCAAGTCAACTCAGATCAACTCAACTCAACTCATCTCATCTCAATTCAACTCAGTTCATCCAAACTCAAATGAAATCAACTCAACTCAACTCATCTGATCTCAACTCAGTTCATCTCAACTCATCTCAACTCAGACCACCTCAAGCCAACAACTCAATTCATCTTATCTCAATTTAACTCACCACAACCCAACTGAACTGAACTCAACCCAATTCAACCAACAGTAGTAAGATGATGAATGTACATAAAGGACATATAAGAAGCTTAATGAAGATATCTTGAAAGACGTTATCTCACTAAGACTTTATCTCACAAATACGTTATATAACTAAAACGTTAACTCACTACGACGCTATCTCACTGAGAAGATATTTCACTAAGACGTTAACTCACTACGACGTTATTTCACTAAGACGTTAACTCACCAAGACGGTAACTCATTAAGACGTTATATCACTAAGACGTTATCTCACAAAGACGTTATATCCCTAAAATGATTTATCACTAAGACGTAATCTCACTAAGACGTTATCTCACTAAGACGTTAACTCACTAAGACGTTAAATCACTAAGGCGTTATCTCACTAAGACATTAACTCACTAAGGCGTTATCTCACTAAGGCGTTATCTCACTAAGGCTATATCTCACTAAGACGTTATCTCACTAAGACGTTAACTCACTAAGGCGTTATCTCACTAAGGCGTTATCTCACTAAGGCCATATTTCACAAAGACATTATATCCCTAAGATGATTTATCACTAAGACGTAATCTCACTAAGACGTTATCTCACTAAGACGTTAACTCACTAAGGCGTTATCTCAATAAGATATTAACTCACTAAGGCGTTATCTCACTAACGTTATATCATTAAGACGTTATATCATTAAGACGTTAACTCACTAAGACGATATATCATTAAGACGTTAACTCACTAAGACGTTATATCACTAAGACGTTAACTGATTAAGACATTAACTCACTAAGACGTTATATCATTAAGACGTTAACTCACCTAGGCGTTATCTCACTAAGGCGTTATATCATTAAGACGTTAACTCACTAAGACGTTATATCACTAAGACGTTAACTGATTAAGACATTAACTCACTAAGACGTTATATCATTAAGACGTTAACTCACTAAGACGTTGTATCACTAAGACGTTATATCATTAAGACGTTAACTCACTAAGACGTTATATCACTAAGACGTTAACTGATTAAGACATTAACTCACTTAGACGTTATATTATTAAGACGTTAACTCACTAAGACGTTATATCATTAAGACGTTAACTCACTAAGACGTTAAATCATTAAGACGTTAACTCACTAAGACGTTATATCACTAAGACGTTATATCATTAAGACGTTAACTCACTAAGACGTTATGTCACTAAGACGTTATATCACTAAGACGTTATATCACTACTAGGCGTTATATCACTTTTTTTGTGTGTGTGCATATCCTTTACAGGACATCGCTGTCAACACTAGCATCTTTCAGCTGTATGTTGATTTCTTGGCAAGATTACGCTCAGTAATTTGCCGTTGCTTTCTGAGCGGCCGGCTCACATACCCCGTAAGTTACCGATGCGATTCGAACCACTGCTGATTCTCACCGTCATCACGTTACCTACGAGAGTATACGAGATTACGGAGAAAAGTCGCTAACCTCTAAGCCACGAAGCCGGCCGTTATATCACTAAGACGTTATATTACTAAGAAGTTACCCACTAAGACGTTTTATCACTAAAACGTTAACTCAATAATACGTTAACTTACCACGACGTTAACTCACATCTGCTGACTGTACTTCCTCACCGCTAGTATTGATGGTATTTCTCTACACGTTTGCCAATCAAACATTCAATGTGAAAGATTTGGTTCTTGCGAAAGGGAGGTAATCTTGTAAAAACGTTGCCATCTTGACAGACGATAGTTTGTTACCTTGTTATTTAAAAAAAAAAGTCCTAATAATTACAACCGGAGACCAGGGATGGAGTTACATCTCTCCACAGCGCAAAGACTGGGCTGAAATTTAGAGACCATGTATTGCCCATGTAGCATGATCCCTCTCTCGGGCTGCCTAGTTTACTCCAGAGGAAAGGTAACACCAATACATCTGGAACAAGACAAGCTGCAGAAGCTGCCGTATAAGAAAAGCAATGCTCTAATTGTCCGCCTGCTGGAGTTTCGATCCTAGATCAGTTGCCGACGCAGTCTTAGGGCTTGGTTTGCCTTATCATGACATTTAGATCCCGCCCCTCCGCCCGAAGCCGTTGACACAATGTGGAGTGTCGGGGTTTGAGAGCGCCCCCCCCCCCCCCCCCCAACATTCGACGCTAACAGAAAGCAGGCAGTACCGTCTACTGTCATATGGTAGCTCGCTTATATCTTACACTATGACCTGACTAACATATCTGACTAAGACCTGACTAACATATCTGACTAAGACGTGACTAACATATCTGACTAAGACCTGACTAACATATCTGACTAACATATCTGACTAACATATCTGACTAAGACCTGACTAACATATCTGACTAACATATCTGACTAACATATCTGACTAACATATCTGACTAAGACCTGACTACCATATCTGACTAAGACCTGACTAACATATCTGACTAAGACCTGACTAACATATCTGACTAAGACCTGACTAACATATCTGACTAAGACCTGACTAACATATCTGACTAAGACCTGACTAACATATCTGACTAAGACCTGACTAACATATCTGACTAAGACCTGACTAACGTATCTGACTAAGACCTGACTAACATATCTGACTAAGACCTGACTAACATATCTGACTAAGACCTGACTAACATATCTGACAAAGACCTGACTAACATACCTGACTAAGACCTGACTAACATATCTGACTAAGACGTGACTAACATATCTGACTAAGACCTGACTAACATATCTGACAAAGACCTGACTAACATACCTGACTAAGACCTGACTAACATATCTGACTAAGACGTGACTAACATATCTGACTAAGACCTGACTAACATATCTGACTAAGACCTGACTAACATATCTGACTAAGACCTGACTAACATATCTGACTAAGACCTGACTAACATATCTGACTAAGACCTGACTAACATATCTGACTAAGACCTGACTAACATATCTGACTAAGACCTGACTAACATATCTGACTAAGACCTGACTAACATATCTGGCTAAGACCTGACTAACATATCTGGCTAAGACCTGACTAACATATCTGACTAAGACCTGACTAACATATCTGGCTAAGACCTGACTAACATATCTGACTAAGACCTGACTAACATATCTGACTAAGACCTGACTAACATATCTGGCTAAGACCTGACTAACATATCTGGCTAAGACCTGACTAACATACCTGACTAAGACCTGACTAACATATCTGACTAAGACCTGACTAACATATCTGACTAAGACCTGACTAACATATCTGGCTAAGACCTGACTAACATATCTGACTAAGACCTGACTAACATACCTGACTAAGACCTGACTAACATATCTGGCTAAGACCTGACTAAAATATCTGTCTAAGACCTGACTAACATATCTGACTATGATCTGGCTAACATATCTGACTATGACCTGACTAACATATCTGACTAAGACCTGACTAACATATCTGGCTAAGACCTGACTAACATATCTGACTAAGACCTGACTAACATATCTGACTAAGACCTGACTAACATATCTGACTAAGACCTGACTAACATATCTGACTAAGACCTGACTAACATATCTGACTAAGACCTGACTGACATATCTGACTAAGACCTGACTAACATATCTGACTAAGACCTGACTAACATATCTGACTAAGACCTGACTAACATATCTGACTAAGACCTGACTAACATATCTGACTAAGACCTGACTAACATATCTGACTAAGACCTGACTAACATACCTTACTAAGACCTGACTAACATACCTGACTAAGACCTGACTAACATATCTGGCTAAGACCTGACTAACATACCTGACTAAGACCTGACTAACATATCTGGCTAAGACCTGACAAACATATCTGACTAAGACCTGACTAACATATCTGGCTAAGACCTGACTAACACATCTGACTAAGACCTGACTAACATATCTGTCTAAGACCTGACTAACATATCTGACTAAGTCCTGACTAACATATCTGACTAAGACCTGACTAACATATCTGACTATGACCTGACTACCATATCTGACTATGACCTGACTAACATATCTGACTAAGTCCTGATAACATATCTGACTATCATATCTGACCAAGACCTGACTAACATATCTGACTATGACCTGACTATCATATCTGACTAAGACCTGACTAACATATCTGACTAAGACCTGACTAACATATCTGACTATGACCTGACTACCATATCTTACTATGACCTGACTAACATATCTGACTAAGACCTGACTATCATATCTGACTAAGTCCTGATAACATATGTGACTATTATATCTGACCAAGACCTGGCTAACATATCTGACTATGACCTGACTACCATATCTGACTATGACCTGACTAACATATCTGACTAAGACCTGACTAACATATCTGACTAAGACCTGATAACATATTTGACTATCATATCTGACCAAGACCTGACTAACATATCTGACTATGACCTGACTACCATATCTGACTATGACCTGACTAACATATCTGACTAAGACCTGACTAACATATCTGACTAAGTCCTAATAACATATCTGACTATCATATCTGACCAAGACCTGACTAACATATCTGACTATGACCTGACTACCATATCTGACTATGACCTGACTAACATATCTGACTAAGACCTGACTACCATATCTGACTATGACCTGACTAACATATCTGACTAAGACCAGTCTATCATATCTGACTAAGTCCTGATAACATATCTGACTATTATATCTGACCAAGACCTGACTAACATATCTGACTATGACCTGACTACCATATCTGACTATGACCTGACTAACATATCTGACTAAGACCTGACTAACGTATCTGACTAAGACCTGATAAGATATATGTCTAAGACCTGACTAACATATCTGACTAAGACCTGACTAACATATCTCACTAAGACCTGACTAACATATCTCTCTAAGCCCTGACTAACATATCTCACTAAGCCCTAACTAACATATCTGACTAAGACCTGACTAACATATCTTTCTAAGACCTGACAAACAAGCAACGAGATACGAACTGAACGAATGGAGGCAGAAGGGGAAGTCACTGTCCTGATATGTCCTGCACTGTGTGTTCAGAGGTGAACCAACGCTGTTTGGTCCAAAGCTTGGAAGAGATGTGTTCAGAGGTGAACCAGCGCTGTTTGGCCCAAAGTTTGGAAGAGATGTGTTCAGAGGTGAACCAGACATGTTTGGTCCAAAGCTTGGAAGAGATGAATTCAGAGGTGAACCAGAGATGTTTGGCCCAAAGTTTGGAAGACATGTGCTCAGAGGTGAACCAGCGCTGTTTGGTCCAAAGCTTGGAAGAGATGTGTTCAGAGGTGAACCAGAGATGTTTAGTCCAAAGTTTGGAAGAGATGTGTTCAGAAGTGAACCAGCGCTGTTTGGTCCAAAGCTTCGAAGAGATGTGTTCATAGGTGAGCTAGCGCTGTTTGGTCCAAAGTTTGGAAGAGATGTGTTTAGAAGTGAACCAGAGATGTGTGGTCCAAAGTTTGGAAGAGATGTGTTCAGAGGTGAACCAATACTGTTTGGTCCAAAGCTTGGAAGAGATGTGTTCAGAGGTGAACCAGCGCTGTTTGGTCCAAAGCGTGGAAGAGATATGTTCAGAGGTGAACCAGCGCTGTTTGGCCCAAAGTATGGAAGAGATGTGTTCAGAGGTGAACCAGAGATGTTTGGCCCAAAGTTTGGAAGACATGTCTTCAGAGGTGAACCAGCGCTGTTGGCCGGAAGCTTGGATGAGTTTAATGTTCACTCCCCTCTGAATAGAGGCAAGTTTAGACTTTGCATCAACTGTCCTTCTATCGCTCTCATCAGTCATACTAGTAACATCATTTTGCTAACCAGTCATCACTATCATGTGCCACGCCGATAAGCACGGACGGTTATGTTTCGACATCTCACACGATCACCAGAGTCGTGGATCAGCTCTGTGTTTTTGTCTCGATTATGCCATGTGGCCACGCTATCCAGATATATACTTCTCTGCCTTCCCGTCGTTCTTTTCCCATCAATCTTGACAGTTGTCACCAGGTTCTCCAGTTTATTTTGTTTTTCTCATAACTTGCCTAAAATATCTTGACTGATTAATCTCTCTATTCAGGCTACGGTTTTCATTTGTTTCTTGCGGATGTCAGCTTAGACGAAATATATAAGAACGCCTTGTTCTTAAACATCCGGTGTGCTGATGCCGAGGTAAGGGTTCAACCCCAACACTGAACAGTTGGACTAAAATATTGACCAATTGTCCTTGACCTTGGGGACGTAAATTACAAGTACCTCTGAAATCGGAGTTGTTTCACTTGCTGGCGAGGGACGCCTGGTAAATAAGGAAAATCTACCAACAGGATTCAGTCCAGTGCTACTAGACGTAGCATGTATGTACTACGGCCCTGATGGCAACCAAACAAACGAGTGAGAAACCCCCCCCCCCCCCCCCCCCCCCCCCCCAAAAGTTTCTTGTAGGACTTGTTCACTGAAGAAATTGTGGAAATATTATATTTTTTCTAGGCATATGTAAAGACACCTGCTCAGTGGCGAAGGGTTAGAGACGCAATTCGCAATCCTGCATACCGCGTTCGAAACACAGCTGCGGGCGATTTGGAAGCAGACCGCCTTGCGTTGGTTTCATACAGGTGGAGTGCAGGTTTGTTCAGAAAGCAATGGCAAACTACTGAACGTAAACTTACCAAGAAATCACAAACGGCAAAAAACAAAAACAAACCAAACAAACAAACAAAGAAATCTACAGAAGGTAGTTTGCCATCGCTTTCCTTCTTAGCAGTGATCATACTTGTCAATGACCTCAGCCATTGTCTCCAAAAATATATCATCTGCCTGGAGTGTTTAATCTGGAGACTTTAAACAACATTTACCTGTTGGCTGCTCTCCAACTTCATCGACCACCTGCACCCATGGCTTCAAGTAACCCTGATCGGGGGCTAAACAGATACTCTACCTTGCCCGAGAGTGCCCCTAGGCTAGCGGAGGGAAGAAGACACCTTACTTCTGATGTGATAGGGGATACTCTAATCCCGCCACGTACAGCACGACGAGGACATAAACCAAGTTAGAATACATAACAAGAAGCACAGAATGTCAACGTGGCTGAATAGATAAAAGCACTCGTTTCTAAATATCCTGTGCGCTGATGCCGAAGTAGCAGGTTCAACCGATTATCATTCAGTTGAGGTTAAATAGTGACTTCTTGTTCTTGACTTGGAGACCTAAATTACAAGCACCGCTGAAGTCGGAGTAGATTCTCCTTATGGCGAGGGACACTGGCAATAGGGAGAGGTAATATGCAGGCAAGACTCAGTCCAGGACGCTAGAAGTAGCTGGCCGTGTGTGGACTATGCTTGAGTTTAAAACAACGAACCAAATATAAATGTATTAGATAATTTTAAATTTTACTCATTCTGTTAACTTCTGGTCTCCCTGGCCTTAGGATTTAACGACTTTCTCCCGTATATCCACGTAGGTAACAGCTGCGCGAGATTCGGTAGTGGATCGCGCCGCGTTGGTTACTTACTGGATATGTGAGCTGGTCGCTCAGAAATCAATGGCAAACTACTGAGCGTAATCTTGCTAAAACTTCAACAACAGCGGTAAAATGCTGGTGTTGACAGCGGTGGCCTCTGTAAATAAGATATGCGAAAAAAAATCTGTTATCTCCCTTAGAATATAAAGTTTCGATATAATGACTAAGGGATATAACTCATAATTGTCAAAGAACGTTAGCGGTTAATTCCCTTAAAAGAGGACGAAGAGGAGGAAGAAGAGGAAGAGGCCAACAAACAACATTCTTTGGTCATGAAATGAGAAGAAAGGCATTAGAAAACATCCGGAAGTCTGAAAAGATCAGTGGAAGGAAAGGCAGACTGAGTGAGATGATGCTGCATGGACCGAGACGGCTGTATGAAGGAAGATCATCAGCAGAATTGATCCAGAACACCAAAGACCGAGATCTGTGGAGTGAGCGCCTACGCCAGCCGGCAGGGCACTTGAGGATGATTATCGGGACTCAGTAGGCGATCTTGTTAGTGTCTCGCCCGTTTCCTTTATTTCCCAAGACAATTCCTGGTACACATTTTAAGGTATGACACTCGTTAATGTGGGATTTAAAATCTGATGGAAAAGACAAACAATTTAGTCACGGGATAATTACTGTGGCGTATATGATTATGATTTACACACGTCTAGAGCCTGATGTTGCCGAGTATGTGCACCGTGCTGAGATGCCTATTGCGCAATCTATCGGAGGAACCTGGGACACTTATGAGGATACTCAGGTGCAATGATTATGATCCTGTATCCATTATCAAATTTACCACTAGTTTCTTCTCTGCACAGCCAGCGGGCTAGTATAGTTGATAGCAAACTGCGCTAGTAATGTCATGAGAAGCGACCGGATACGTGTTTCATGCCTAGGCTCGTCACCTGCGAAAGTGAAGGAAAGATTGGTCGTCTATCGCTCCGTGCATTGAGGCACACAAAATTTCATGGCGCTAATATATTGTAGATCATAGCCGAAAAATGGCGGCCGCCGTTTGCTAAACTGAGTGGGTTTGCCTTATGCAGTAATGTGTGGCTGCTGGTTTTCTAGTAGCTGCTGCTTCCATTGATGATGAACTGTATTTTTCGTGGCGGACTTTTGTGTTGGCATTCTGGCAGCGGACATATGTATAGTATACCTGTGTGGGCTCACGGGACAGTGAGGAGCATATTGTATGATAATCACTAGCACTGGAATGGAACATGATGGGGGAACCTTTGCCGTGAAGTTGGAACCGCGACTATATAACTAACTAACCCATAGCAGGAAAATGCTTCGGGGCATTATCATTGCCTATCTACATTTGGCTATCCATTTGGCTATCCATATATCCAGCCTATCCATTATAATGGAGGGACATATGACTGGGAAGAGAGGAAGAGGAAGGCCAAAGCGAAGATGGGTGCAGGATTGGCGGATAATCTCCAGATGGGTGTATCGAACGCGGGACATCTTGCTTATGATCGAGAGGTTTTTCGGAAGGTTGTCATGGGAGCGAGGTTCTGCAAAGGACATGCTACTGAATGAATGAATGATCCACATTTGGACGCTACTGATCCTTTGTATCATTGTGATATATCAATGTCACTCGTTGGTCTACAATAAAAGGAAGTTGTGTATCCGTTGCTCAACCCCAGGTTGATTTCCTAGGTAATTTTACGTTCAATACCGTGTTTCCCCAAATTAAGACCTACACTTAAAATAAACCCTGGCACGATTTTCCAGGATACTTTTAATACAAGACCTACCCCTGAAACAAGCCCTAGTTCAGATCGTTTTTGGCATAACCTGTTTACAGGACATCGCTGTCAACACCAGCACTGCTGTTGTTGATGTCTTGGCAAGTTTACGTTCAGTAGTATTGCCATTGCTTTCTGAACGACCGGCTCTCATACCAACACGTTATAACACAACGCAACACGGTCTGCTGCCAAATCGGTCAAAGCTGCGTTTCGAACGCCTGGTAAGAGGCTCACGAACCGCGTTCGCAAGCCTTTGGCCACGGAGTGCTGGCCCTTAGAATTTGAAGTCTCATTATAATGACAAAGGTATATAACTCATAATTGTCAAAGAATGTGTGCGGTTATTTCCCTTAAAAGAGGACAAAGAGGAGGAAGAAGAAGAGGAGGCGAAAACACAATAAACAACATTCTTTGGTCATAAAATGAGAAAAAAAAGGCATTAGAAAACATCTCGACGACTGAAAAGATCAGTGGGTGGAGAGAGAAAATGAGTGAGATGATGCTAGATGGACTGTAACGGCTCCATGAAGAAATATTGTCAGAAGAGTTGATCCAAAACACCAAAGACCGAGATCTGTGGAGAGACATAAATGCCTACGCCAGCCGGCAGGATACATGAGGATGATTATCGGCACTCAGTAGGTCATGTCTCGCCCGTCGCGTTTATTTCCTAAAACAATTCCTGGTACACATTTTAAACTCGGACATTCCTTGATGGTGGGGTTTAATTTCTGAAGAAGAAAACAAAAATTTAGTCACATAATAATTCTTGTGGCGTATGTGATTCTCATTTAAACACGTCTAGACTGATGTTGCGGAGTTCGAGCACCGCGCTGAGATGCCTATTGTGTAATCGGATGAAACTGGGGCACTTATGAGGATATTAAGTTGCAATGAATACGATTCTTTGCCCAGTACGTCTCGTTTCGTCTCTGCACAGCTGGCGGGCTAGCGTTGTTGATAACTAACTAACTAACTAACTAACTAACTAACTAACTAACTAACTAACTAACTAACTAACTAACTAACTAACTGACTACCTAACTAACTAACTAACTAACTAACTAACTAACTAACTAACTAACTACCTAACTAACTAACTAACTAACTAACTAACTAACTACCTACCTACCTACCTACCTAACTAACTAACTAACTAACTAAACTAAACTAAACTAACTAACTAACTAACTGAACTAACTAACTAACTAACTAATTAACTAACTAACTAACTAACTAACCTAACTAAACTAAACTAAACTAACTAACTAACTAACTGAACTAACTAACTAACTAACTAACTAACTAACTAACTAACTAAACTAAACTAAACTAACTAACTAACTAACTGAACTAACTAACTAACTAACTAACTAACTAACTAACTAACTAACTAACTAACTAACTAACTAACTAACTAACTAACTAACTAACTAACTACTAACTAACTAACTAACTAACTAACTAACTAACTAACTAACTAACTAACTAACAAGTACCTACCTACTAACTAACTACTAACTAACTAACTAACTAACTAACTAACTAGCTAACTAACTAACTAACTAACAAACTAACTAACTGTACTAACTAACTAAGCTAACTAACTACTAACTAACTAACTAACTAACTAACCTACTAACTTAACCTAACCTTAACTAACTACCTAACTAACTAACTAACTAAATAAACTACACTAATCAGTAAGCTAAACTACTTGAACTAACTAACTTAGACTAACTAACTAACTAACTAACTAACTAACTTACGACCTAACTACGAACTACTAACTAATTAACTACCTACCTAACCCTAGCTACCTAAACTAACTAACAGCCTAACTAACTAACTAACTTAACTAACTAACCTAACTAAACTAAACTAAACTACCTAACGTAACTACCTAACTAACATAACTACCTACCTAACTAACTAACTAATACTAACTAACTAACTAACGAACTAACTAACTAACTAACTAACTAACTAAGCTACTACCTACCTAACTACCTAACTAAGCTAACTAACTAACTAACTAACTACTAACTAACTAACTAACTAACTGAACTAACTAACTAGACTAACTAACTAACTAACTAACTAACTAACTAACTAACTAACTAACTAACTACTAACTAACTAACCTAACTAACTAAGCTAACTAACTAACTAACTAACTAACTAACTAACTAACTAACTAACTAACTAACTAACTACTACTACCTACTAACTAACTAACTAACTAACTAACTAACTAACTAACTAACTAACTACTAAACTACCTACCTACCTACCTAACTAATTAACTAACTAACTAACTAACTACTAAACTAAGCTACTAACTACTAACTAACTGAACTAACTAACTAACTAACTAACTAACTAACTAACTAATAACCTAACTAACCTAACTAACTAACTGAACTAACAAACTAACTAAGCTAACTACCTACTAACTAAACTAGCTAACTAACTAAACTAACTAACTAACTACCTAACTACCTAACTAGCTAACTAACTAACTAACTACTAACTAACTAACTACCTAACTAACTAACTAACTAACTGAACTAACTACTAACTAACTACACTAACTAACGTAGACTAACTACCTTAACCTAACTAACTAACTAACTAACATACTAACTACCTACCTAACTAACTAACTAACTAACTACCTAGCTACCGTAACTAATTAACTAACTACTTAAGCTAACTAAACTAACTAACTAACGTAACTTAACTAAACTAACTAACTACCTACTACCTAACTACCTAACTAACTCACTAACTACCTAACTAACTAACTAACTAACTGACTAACTAAATAACTAACTAAATACCTAACTAACTACCTAAACTAACTAACTACCTAACTAACTTAACTAACTAACTAACTAACTAACGCAACTTACCTACTAAGCTCACGAACTAACTACTAACTATTAACTAACTAACTACCGACTAACTAACTTAACTAACTACCTAACTACCTAAATAACTAACTACTACTAACTAAACTTAACTAATAACTAAATACTAACTAACTAAATAACTAAATACCTAAACTAACTAACTAACTAACAACTAACTAAATAACTAAATAACTAAATAAACTACCCACCTACCTACCTAACTAATTAACAACTAACTAACTAAATAACTAAACAACAAATAACAAATAACTAACTGAACTAAAATAACTAACTAACTAACTAAATAACTAACTAAATAACCTAACTAACTAAATAAAAACTCTAACAAACAACTAAAAACTACCTACTAAATAACTAAAAAACAACAAAATAACTACTACCTCCTACCACCTAACTAAAACAAATAACTAACTAACTAACTAACAAAATAAAATAAAATAACTAACTAACTAACTAACTAAAAACTAACTAACTAATAACTAAATAACTAAAATTAACCTAACTAACTAACTAACTAACTAATAACTACCTAATAACTAACTAACTACCCAACTAACTACTAACTAACTAATTAACTAACTACCCAAGTAACTAACTAACTAACTAAATAATTAACAACTACTAACTACTAACTACCCCTAACTAACTAACTAACACTAACTAAAAAACTAACTAATTTAACTAAATAACAACAATAACTAACTAACTACAAACTAAATAACTTAACAATTAACTAACTAACAACTAACTAACCAAAAAAACTAACTAACAACAAATAAACCAACTAAAAAACTAACTAACTAAATAACAATTAAAATAAATAAATAACTAACTAAATAACTAACAAAAACTAACTAACTAACTAACAACAACAAATAACAAATAATAAAAAACTAAAAACTAAATCCAAAAAACTAACTAACTAAAAAACCCATTAAATAAATAAATAACCAATTAAATAACTAACTAACCAATTAAAAACTAACAAATAACTAATTAACTAAATAACAAATAACCAAATTTAAATACTAACTAACTAACCAATTTAATAAGTAACTAACTAACCAATTAAATAAATACAACAACCAATTTTTTAACTAACTAACTAACTAACTAAACCCAAATTTAAATAACAAATAACTAAAAATTAACTAACTAAAATAACAATAACAATAACTAACTAACTAACCTTTAAAAAACTAATAACTAACTAACTAAATAAATAACTAAAACTAACAAATAACTAACTAATTAATAACCTTTAAATAACTACTAACAAAATAATAAAACCAATTTAATAAAATAAATAACTAACTAACTAAAGAACTACAACTAACTAACTAACCTTAAAATAACTAACTAACTAATAAATTTCTAACTAACAACTAACTAACTAACAATTAACTAACTACCCAAATAACTAACTAACTATAACCCAAATAAAAACCCCCCAAAAATAAATAACTAAATAACAAATAACTAACTAAATAAAACTAAATAAAATAAAATAAACTAAAAACTACCCAACCTACCCACCCAACTAACAACTAACTAACTAACTAACTAACTAAACTAACTAACTAACTAACTAACTAAACTAAACTAAACTAACTAACTAACTAACTAACTAACTAACTAACTAACTAACTAACTAACTAACTAACTAACTAACTAACTAACTAACTAACTAACTAACTAACTAACTAACTAACTACCTAACTAACTAACTAACTAACTAACTAACTAACTAATTAACTAACTAACTAATTAACTAACTAACTAACTAACTAACTAACTAACTAACTAACTAATAACTAACTAACTACTAACTAACTAACTAACTAACTAACAACTAACTAACTAACTACTAACTAACTAACTAACTAACTAACTAAACTAACTAACTAACTAACTAACTACTTAACTAACTAACTAACTAACTACCAATTAACTAACACTAACTAACTAACTAACCATAACTAACTAAACTAACCAATTAACTAACTAACTAACCAATTAACTAACTAACTAATAACTAATTAACTAACTAACTAACTAACAATTAACTAACTAACTTAACTAACCAATTAACTAACTAACTAACAAACCCAATAACTAACTAACTAACTAACCTAACCTAATAACTAACTAACCCTAACTAACTAACTAACCAATTAACTAACTAACTAACTAACTAATTAACTAACTAACTAACTAACTAACCAATTAACTAACTAACTAACTAACTAACCAATTAACTAACTAACTAACTAACTAACAAACTAACTAACTAACTAACTAATTAACTAACTAACTAACTAACTAATTAACTAACCAATTAACTAACTAACTAACTAACTAAGTAACTAACCAATTAACTAACTAACTAACTAACTAACTAACTAACTATGTACTAACTAACTAACTAACTAACTAACTAACTAACCAATTAACTAACTAACTAACTAACTAACTAACTAGCTAACTAACTAACTAACTAACTAACTAACTAGCTAACTAACTAACCAACTAACTAACTAACTAACCAACTAACCAACTAACTCACTAACCAACTAACTAACTAACTAACTAACTAACTAACTAACTAACTAACTAACTAACTAACTAACTAACTAACTGACTGACTGACTGACTGACTGACTGACTGACTCACTCACTCACTCTCTCACTCACTCACTCACTCACTCTCTCTCTCACTCACTCACTCACTCACTCACTCTCTCTCTCTCACTCACTCACTCACTCACTCTCTCACTCACTCACTCATTCACTCACTCTCTCACTCACTCACTCACTCACTAACTAACCCACATCAGTAAACTGCTTTAGGACATTATTATTGCCTCTGCACATGTGGACACGACTGATCTTGTGTATCATTGAGATAAATCAATGTCCCCCGTTGACCTACAGTAAAAACAGTTGTATATCCACTGACCACGCTCCGATCAAATGCAGGTTAATTTTCTAGACAAATATGCGTTCAGTAGTTTGTTATGGCTTTTTGAACGAGAAGTGAACCTTAAAGTTCAACTGACCAGTGTAAGGTTTTAACCCACTACCCCGTGATCAGTGCACCAGAAGTCTTAGAACAAGTGCTCCTATAATTTCGTCCATAATGACCATTTTCTACACCCTGAAGTGTTTTTGGGCACATGGTGCCAGCTCCATATTTGTTTAGATCAATCTGCTCTTGAGAGGGTTGATATTGTCTCATTGTCTTCCCAAGATATATCCTGGTACTTATTTAAAAGATGCGTTAACATTGAAACTTGACCTGTTATAAAAACCCAGCTCGCTGCGAATTTGAACCCACGGCATCCTGCTTGATTTGCAAATGTACTAGCCACTACGCATCTTCCAAGGTTTACAATCTTGAGCCCACTTATTGTTTTTTGCTGCAAAATGTATATAATCATCATCATTTAGTGCCTGGCCAGTTGGTATAGTCGTTCATGTCTATCTAAAGATTTCTGTCTGTTGTGTTCTGGATCAACTCTGCTGATGATATTCCTCCATGCCACCTCCTCAATCCATCCAGCATCATTTCTCTTCGCCTACCCCTGCTTCTCTTCCCTTCGATCTTTCAAGTCGTCACTATGTTCTCCAATGCCTCTCTGGTCATTACATGATCAAAGAAAGCTGTTTGTCTCTTTCTTATTGTTGTATATAATTTTCTAGTGTTATTAGCCCTCCATCAGGCAGTCATGTTAGTTACTCTAGCAACCCAAAGAATTCGTAGCATTCGACACGTATATAATAAAGGGAAACAATTATCGCATGTGAATTGCAATGTTATTTAGATATGTTAACTCCCTTGGTTGCGCACTACATACTGCATAGGGTTAAGTAGAAATAGGAATACCTCAGACCTAATGTTAAGGACTCGGATTCTGTGGTTGAGGTGAGGGATAGTGAACGCAGTGTTATATATCCAACGTATTTGGTAACAGATCACTTTGAGATGATTTTCACAATGTTGTGAACCTGGACGTTCAGAAAGAGATGGGAAACTTTGCCTAGAAAATCACAAACAGCTCAAAAATGCTGGGGTTGATCGGGTCGTTTTGTAAGAAGTGGGCAGCAAACATTAATATAATAAGGAAATTGTTTCCTTTTTGGAGGCGGGCCTGAAAGTGTAAGGTGTATTATCAAATGTTACCGGGTTTGAGTCCCAATGTCGGAGTACGTTTGTTTGTTTGTTTGTTTGTTTGTTTGCAATACTCACAGGATGTTTCATGATACTACGCGACCGGATGATCTAATGGGCAGTGAGACAATGGCGAACAAAAAAAGATTACCCGTATGTAAGTTCCAAATTCTATTGCATTTAAGAATCGCACAAATTAAAAAAAAAAAAAAATTGTTAAGAAGCTGTGCATGTCACAAATCCTACTGCATTTAGGAATCATACAGAGTAGGTGGAAACGTCGCTGCTCTGGCAAATTAAAAAACAAATTGTTAAGAAGCTGTGCATATTACAAATCCTCTGCATTTAGGAATAACACAGAGTAAGTCGAAACGTCGCTGTTCTGGCAAAATTATAAAGAAGTTGATAAGAAAGAAATAATATCCAAGGGCAGATAGAGACTAGAGCCTGCTGTGTGTATGTCAAGTGTTTAGGACCACCATATTTTTGTTGGGGTCTTTAAAAAAAAAGTCGCTTAAAAGTCGAAAGGGTCCGACTTCATTGCACCAGGTTTTATCCCATATGGCTCGGCCTCTTTCCGCAGCACGGAAAGCGTCGCACAAAGCACGAACTCCATAGCTTTTAGCGACGACCCACAGGAGTCTCCGAAACATTTAACTCGTAAACCGAAGGACGCGGACCGGAATCGAACCCACAATCCTTCGGAGCACGAGTCAAACAGCTTGACCACTTCGCCACCTTTGCTCCATTTGAACTCAAGCATAGTCCATACACGTGCTACTACTTCTAGTAGTTGCCACTACCCGAGGAGTGCACTGGACTGATTTTTGTGTAAGGATTAACTTTCTCTATCACCAGTATCCCTCGCCATCATGCGAAGCCACTTCATCTTCTGAGGTACTCGTAATTGACGTCTCCAAGTCAAGGACGTGAAATCAACATTTTAGTCCAACTGACCGGTGTAGGGGTTGAACCCGCTACCTCAGCATCAGCACACCGGAAGTTTAAGATCGAGGGTTCTTATGTTTAGCCACACACGCTCTACCCAACCACTCAGTTGTCAAGTCCAGAACAAGCAAAGAAATTTGATTGTCTACGTCTAATTTCTCCAATCAGATTACGGTTTTCATTTACCTCTTTTAGAATTTGATCATTGGTTTTTCTGACTGTTAATGGTATTCTTTACACAACATTTCCACTGCCATTAGATGTGTGTTGTTTTTTTTCAGGTTGTCTTCTCATCTTCCATGTTTCACATCCATACAAAAGTACACGTTCACCTGCTATACTCTGTCTTGTTTAGTAAGAAAGTAAAAAAAAAAACAAAATAAAAAACTCATATTACACGCCTTAACGAGCCTTTTACGCCTTTTACTTTCCAGTGTGCTAAACCCATATTTGTATAGACCACTCGACACTCGGAGATGTAGTTAGCATAGCAGCTGTCGACTTTACATCCTAAGATATTTTTGGTACCCAGGTTAATTTGAACCCACAGATGTCGGATGTGTCGGCCTAACGGCGCAAGAACGCAGGTCTGCTGTAAACAGGCACGACGAAATCACGTCCGAAAAAAAAAAAATTACCCAGGTTAATTTGGACCGGTTAATTTGGACAGGTTAATTTGGACAGGTTAATTTGGACAGGTTAATTTGGACAGGTTAATTTGGACAGGTTAATTTGTTAAATCTGAATCCGTCACCGATGAGGATCGAACGCATGGCTACCAGACAAGCAGGCGAGCGTCTAGCCACAACGCTACCGCCGCTCACTATCTTGTTTAACTGAGTGAGAGCCACGGGACGATTAATCGTCTTAAGTGACTTCCCGTATCTGCCATGGGTTTGTATACAGTAGGTTCCCCTATGCAACCTCCTATAATTTGGTGTATAATACAACATGCCTTTCTCCGTGGCGAAGGGAGTTAAGTACGTTGTCCGTAATCCCGTATACCTACGTACAAAACACAGCTGGGCGACATTCGGCAACGGATCGCGTCGCGCTGATTACTTACGGAGATATGTGTGTCGGTCCTTCAGAAAGCAATGGCAAACTACTGAACGTAAAACTTGCCAAGACATCAACAGCAGCTGAAAAATGCTGGTGTTGACTGCAATGTCCTTTAAAGGGTATGCGAAAAAACACAACATAATTCAACATGTCTGCTGCCATTGTACAACTTTTAAGTAATAACTGTGACATTTTCCGACAACTATTTTTGTTTGGTCCACTACACACAGTCTCACTACACTTTGTATGTAGAACAAATATGTAAAATGAAGTACATGATGTCAAGAAAATATGTGCTCCACAGTTCAAGCACTAAGCAGCAAATGGCTGTCGTCTGCTGGAGTTATGATTATTTGACACTCAATCTGTTAAAGTATGAATAAAATTAGTGGAACTGCGGTACAGCTGTGTGAAAACAATACAAAATAACACAAAGTAATGCAGCTTTACGAAACACAATAGTCTTCATCAGAAAACGAATCTCATTTCAACTTTTGTACCTTGCGGTGTCGAGGTGAAGTATAAAAAGCGGAAGCATGCCTGTTTGAGGGCTTCATATATCGTTATTCCCATGGATTATGTTACCAAAAAAAAAAATACATACATACATAAACACACAATATAATAAAAGGGAAGACGCTAAAGTGACAGATTATCACAGCCTGGATTTCTGAGTTAAGTAACACATTTTTTTTTTTTTTAAACGTTTATTTCATACAAATCAATGTATATTTACAAGGCGTAATGTGTGTTTCTTTTGTTTGTGTATATTACAGAGCGTTGCCGTTTGTTAGTGTTAGGTGTCACATGTGTGAACAAAGCAAATACATACATATATACAGTTATATTATGACATTTAAGGCATAGTGCATGTAAACGCACACAC
>JACEFZ010027509.1:160000-170000 GCA_014155875.1 Cepaea nemoralis | reverse complement strand
TATTTGTGCGCTCGCTCTCTTTGAATAGTCCATACACACTATTTCTAGTAGTGCTGGACTGAATTGTGCGTGTGGATTAGCTTTCCCTATTAACAGTGTCCCTCGCCATCTGGCAAAACCACTCCGACTTCAGAGGTACTTGAAATTTGCGTCACCAAATCAAGCACCATAGTTCAACATGTTAGTCCACCCGTCCTGTGTAGGGGCTGAACTGTTTACCTCAGTATCAGCGCACCGGATGTATAAGAACACGCTTTCTAATTAATTTGGAAATGTTGACCTACAGTGGCATTGATAATGTTCTTTTTAATGTTGTTCTTGATGTTGTTTTTGATTTTGTTATTGATGTTGTTGTTGATTGTGTTGTTTATGTTGTTATTGTTGTTGTTGTTGAAGATTATGGTGCTATTGTTTATTTTGTTGGTGATGTTGTTGTTAATGGTGCTTTTATTGATGGTGTTAATGGGACTGTTTTTGATGTTGTTGTTGGTTGATGTTGATGCTGTTTTTGATGTTGTTATTGATGTTGTTGATGTTGGTTTTGTTGATGTTGTTGTTGATGTTTTTTGTTGCTGTTGTTCATAATGTTATTGATGTTGTTGATGATGTTGTTGGTGGGTTTTTTTAAATGTTGTTGTTGATGTTTTTTGTTGCTGTTGTTTATAATGTTGTTAATGATGTTGTTGTTGATGTTTTTTGTTGCTGTTGTTTATAATGTTATTGATGTTGTTGTTGATGTTGCTGATGTTGTTTTTGATGGTGTTGCTGTTGTCGTCGTCGTCGTCGTCCTCGACGTCGTCGTCGTTTTTGTTGTTGTTGTTATTGTTGTTGTTGTTGATGCTGTTGTTGATGTTGTTAGTGATGGTGATGCTATTATTGATTTTGTTGTTGATGTTGTTGTTACGGTTCTTTTATTGATGCTGTTAATGAGCCTGTATTTGATGTCGATGTTCATGTTGTTGTTGATGTTTTTTTAAATGTTTTTGTTTAGGTTGTTGTTTATGTTTTTGTTGTTGTTATTGTGTATGTTGTCGTTGTTGTTGTTGTTGTTGTTGATGATGATGATGATGATGATGATGTTGTTGATGTTGTTTGTGTTGTTGTTGTTGTTGAAGTTGTTATTGATATTGTTAGTTTTAGTTTAGTTTAGTCGACGGATCAACATCACGGCACACGGGTGTAACCCATAAGTGCTCCGTTCTACTCCTGACCCAAGCCTGATTCCGGATAATCTCAGCTCAGTGCACGAACTCTGTAGCACCGGTGAGGATCCTGAAATACTTTGGGTAGATTTTTAACTCAAAATTTTGCCCGGGTAGCGCCGTTGGGCTACTCTCTTTCGACTTCCAACTGCCAGGGGATGTTTTACGTGCGCAACAATACACACGGACGTCCGATCTCACTACCCAGAGACCAGGGAACCAGGGGAAATTTATTACTAGAAGTCCACGTGAAAAAAATCCCGGACCTCACCGGGGCTTGAATCTGGGACCTCCAGCACTCGAAGCGGACAGCATACCTCGAGCTACTCAGCTCCCCTTTGAACAGCACTATGTTCACTATGTGTCCTTGGTATTATTATTGATGTTGATGTGGTTATTGATGGTGCTGCTATTATTGATTTTGTTATTGATGTTGTTGTTAACGACGTTGTTGATAAGTGTGCTTTTATTGATGCTGTTATATCTATTATAGATGTTGTTCTTGATGGTGGTGTTGATGATGGTGCTGTTATTGATGACATTGTTGTCGAAAGTATTGTTGTTGTTCTTGATGTAACTATTGTTGTTGTCTTATATTTGTTCATTGTATTTATTTTTCTTTATGGTGATTTTGCTGGTGTTTTTAATGCTGTTTGCGTTGTTGCTGTTATTGTTGAATGGTTTATTGTTGCTGTTACTGTTTTTATTGTTGATGTTATTATTGTTGATGGCGTCGCTATTGTTGATAATGTTGTTGTTATGATCGTGCTATTGTTTCTGTTTTTTTTTCTCCCTGATTTGTCAATGCTAGTATTGTCGTTGTTAATGTTGTTGTTGTTGTTGTTGTTGTTGTTGTTGGTGGTGGTGGTGGTGGTGGTGGTGGTGATGGTGGTGGTGGTGGTGGTGGTGGTGGTGGTGGTGATGATGATGATGTTTATGAATTTGTGTTGTTCGTGATAGTATTGTCATAGATGGTCCAGTTGTTGTTGAAGGTTTTGTTCTTTGTCGTGTTAATTTTGCTGATGTTATTGTTTGTGCTGCTGCTTGTGGTAATGTTGTTGTTCTTGCTGTGGTTGTTTGCGGTGTTCATTTTCTGGATGTGGTTGTTTGTTGGTGTTCATGTTCTTGATACTGTTGTTTGTTGTGTTGCCTTGGTTTGATGATGTTGTTTGTGGTCTTGCTTGTGTAGATGATGTTGTCTGTTGTAATGCTTGTGTTATTGTTGTTCACGGTGTTGCTTTCGTTAACATTGTTGTTTGCTGTTTGGCTTGTCTTGATGTTGTTGTTGACCTTTCGTATGTTCCCGATAATTTTATTTTTGATGGCGCTGTTTCTAATTGCATTGCTATTGCTGATGTCAGTGTTGTTGATAGTATTGTTGCAATAGTGTATTTTTTAAATGAGTCTTTTGATGTCGCTGGCATTTTCATTGTTTATTTTGTTGTTTGTTTGTCTGTTCTTTTCTTTTTTTGTTTGTTAATAGCATTATTATTCATGTTGTTGTTGGTGGTTTTGTTTTAGTTGATGATGGTTTCGCTAATGTTCATGATGTTTTGATTCATGGTTTTGTTGTTGTTCATATTGGTATTGTTGATAATACTGGTTGATGTTGCTGTTGTTGTTATTGTTCATTATTTATTTTTTTAATGGTTAATTTGAATATTGGTGGTCTTTGATATCCTGTTGTTGAATTATGCTGTTGTGATTATAAAAGGCATTGATGATGTTGGCGATCATTTTGTTGTTGATTGCGTTGCCGTTGATGTTGTTGTTGCCATTAATTTTGTTAATTATATTGGCATTGGTAATTCTGCTGAGGTTGCCGAAGGTGTGTTTCTTGTGGTTGTTGTTGTTAATGATGTTGTTGTTCTTCATTGTTGTGCTGGTATTATTTGATGGTGATTTCGTTGATGAAGGTGTTGTTTTTGATGATGATGATGATGTTGATGATGTTCCTGGTGTTTGCTTTTACTTTTGTTCGCCATGTTGTATATTTGTTGATGGTGATGTTATTCTTATTACTGTTGTTGATGATGTTGTCGCTGTTGGTGATGTTCCTGTTTATGATGTTGTTATTGTCGATGTTGTTGTTGCTACTTTTGTTCATTATTTTATATTTTTGTTGATAATGTTGTTACTGTTGTTGATGATGATGTTGTTGTTGGAGATGTGATTGTTGTTCGTGATGTTGTTATTGTCGATGCTGTTGTTGTTACTTTCGTTCATTATCTTGTATTTTTGTTGATGGTGTTGTAAATGTTGATGATGTTTCTGTTAGTGTCATTGTTGATGGTTTTTATGGCGAGTTTTAGTTTTTAATCATGTTTTTGTTATCTTATTTTGTTTGTAATATTTTTCTTTTGTTGGCGTTGTTGGTGGTTTTATTGTTTCTGATTGTGTTAATATTATTACAGGTGTTGTTAATGATGATAATAGTGTTGTTATTTCGCTGTTGTTGATAGCTCTGCTGTAGATTTTTGTGTTGTTATTATTGATGTTGTTAGGCTTGGTGGCTTAATTGCTGATGAAATGGTAGGTGTGTCTGGTGTTGTTGATGTTTATTATTGATACTGTTTTTGATGGTTTTATTGTTTTTTATGGTGTCGTTGTTTTAACTGATGACTTTGATGCTGGTTTTGATGATGTCGCTGAAGATGCTTTAGTTATTATTGATGGTGGTGTTGCTTGGGGCTATGTTGTTGCTGTGGATGTTGCTGTTGTTGATGGAGTTATTTCTGTTCTTATTGCTCATGGTTTGTTTGTTGATGTTGATGGTATTGTTGCTGTATAGGAGGAGACCGAGAGAGAAGATGACGTGCAGATTGAAATGAAAGCATGGTGGAGAATCGGCATCAGAAATAATTGGCTGTACATGAGACAGAAGGCTGTAGACTGACATGATCACCAGCTCCATACGAGACTGACTAGCAGAAGAAGAGGAAGAGGAAGAAGAAGAAGAAGAAGAAGAAGAAGAAGAAGAAGAAGAAGAAGAAGAAGAAGAAGAAGAAGAAGAAGAAGAAGAAGAAGAAGAAGAAGAAGAAGAAGAAGAAGAAGAAGAAGAAGAAGAAGAAATAAAGAAAACAACGACAACAACAGCAACCAGAACAATGTTGAAAAACTGGAAAAATGTATGGTACAACAGTTAAAGGAACACTCTTATCTGCATTTATTACGACAATGAGAAATCCCAACATACGAACTAATACATTCTGCCGGAGATCGCTAGACACGACGAGACATGATCATCCACGCCAGTCGGCAGGACACTTGATAATGCTGAACAGTACATCGCCTGAAAAGCTAGGAATATAAAATAAACAAACGGAAACGTTTACACCCCTGTTCTTTTATCAGCTCTCCCGTCGCCATTTTTCTCGTCCGCTGCCATTACGAATATTATTTTCCCAAGCATCGAACGCAATGGAGCCTATTTTCCCCCAACAAACTCAACATTTCCGCCTCATTCTCTTCATTCGTGTTTCACTCCCGTTTTCCTATCCACCACCATCTTTCCCCGGCCGGATCCGGAAATATCTCGGGGGCTAAACGGCTTTAATGCCCATGCGTGACCGCCCCACACCCGAGCAATTAGCTAATTATTTGATGCAATTGTGGCAGGGGAGAAAACTCGTGCCCTTGCCTGGTTTGAGAAATCAGGGGAGAGAATCAACGGGAGTAGTCATAACAGAACAATAATTTTTTAGTGGTAGTTCTATTCACATCTCACAATCGCTTTTGAAAATAAAAAAAAATAAAAAAATAAAAATAAAAGAGAAATTAAAATGTAGCAAAATTACAGAGGACAAGAAAGTAGGATTACTATAAAAAGGTACTTTGTAGTTAAAAGTACTTTCAAAGACAGTGTTGTCTTTAATATATTATACATATCTTTCAATTTCATTTCTAATAGTATTAAAGAGCCGTTCTCCGTGGCAAACAGCTTACGGACGCGATTTGTAAGCCCGCTTACCCGCGTTCGAAACACAAAGGCGACCGATATGGCAGCAGACCGCGTTGCGCTGGGTCTAAACGAGTTGGTATGGGAGCCGGTCGTTCAGAAAGCAATGGTAAACTACTGAACTTAAACTTGCCAAGACATCAACTAAAGCTGTAAAATGGTGGTGTTGACAGCGATGTCCTGTAAAAGGGATATGCAAAAAAAAAAGGTATCAAGGAAGATGCAAAATAGAAGCTTCTTCTTGCACTGCTGCTGTTCTTGCTGCAACAACAACAATAAGAATTACTACTACTACTACTACTACTACTACTACTACTACTACTACTACTACTACTACTACTACTACTACTACTACTACTACTACTACTACTACTACTACTACTACTACTACTACTACTACTACTACTACTACTACTACTACTACTACTGTTACTGCTGCTGCTACTGCTACTGCTGCTGCTGCTGCTACTACTACTACTACTACTACTACTACTACTACTACTACTACTACTACTACTGTTACTGCTGCTGCTACTGCTACTGCTGCTACTACTACTACTACTACTACTACTACTACTACTACTACTACTACTACTACTACTACTACTACTACTACTACTACTACTGCTGCAGATGCTGCTGCTGCTGCTGCTGCTGCTGCTGCTGCTGGATGTCAGATTGGCAGAATGAATAGAAACGTAATTGGTTAAATATCCGGTGTACTACTGTCAAAGTCGTTTAACCCTTACACCGATCATTTGGATTAAAATGTAGACTTCTCGCCCTTGACTTGTGGACATAAACTACAAGCACGTCAGAAATCTGACTGGGTTGGCCTTATGGCGAGGGGCGCTGTAATAGGGAAAGCTAATCCACACCCCAAAATCAGCAAAGTTTGCTAGAAGTAGTAGCACTTGTGTGAACTATTCTTAATTTTCTCTATAAAATTACAGGTCTAATATCATATACACCTTAACGTTTGTAAAATAGTGTTTATGTTTACTGTAAAACACATTCAAGTATACACAAACAATCAGAAATGAAGAAATCATGACTAAAGAGGGAGGTATAGTGTAACAGGGCGGCAATCCTCCGTTGTATAGTGGCAGGATGAGTACATAGTTGTAGTGAATGTGGAAGACAATTCGTAACAAACTTCCTGCCCTACCGCAAATGGTCTTGATTGTGTTGATCAAAATAGCGAGGCATAATCAATGCCTTTAGTAATTTACGTGATCGGACGAAGGGACATCTCATCCCGGGACTGATATTGGCCTGTTTTCAACTTCTAAACTCTGAGGATTGATATCTAGTGATTACTAAGTTTCACAAATGATGCTGTCCCTCTGTCCAGGCGAAAAGTCAGAACGGTATCAAATCACCACATGCCCGCCACTTTAAATAGTATGATTTGTTTGTATTCATTTATTGGGGGTTCTTGGCGTATCTTCTGATGTTGCAACCATAGTTCACGGGTACCAGTCATGGACACTCATTCGTTGTCATCGACTCTGGTGGATAAAAACCTGCCGAAAATCTTCATCGCAACTTTTACAAGCCGGGCAGCAAAACCCAAGCAATACGAACAAAGATCGAAAATGTTCCTGCGCGAAGAATTCATTCCGAACGTTTATTGGGTCTGTTTCAAGGGAAATAGTTCAAATAAGCATGATGAACAAATGATATGGCGTTTTAAATCGCCCAGAAAGACCCATGAAAGACATGCCGCCAGTTGTCTGGCATTAGTTAGTTAGTTAGTTAGTGAGTTAGTGAGTGAGTGAGTGAGTTAGTTAGTGAGTTAGTTAGGTAGTTAGTTACTTATTGAGTTAGGTAGTTAGTTAGTTAGTTAGTTAGGTAGGTAGGTAGGTAATTAGTTAGTTAGTTAGTTAGTTAGTTAGGTAGTTAGTTAGTTCGGTAGTTAGTTAGTTTAGTTAGTTAGGTAGGTAGGTAGTTAGTTAGTTAGTTAGCTAGCTAGCTAGTTAGTTAGTTACTTAGTTAGGTAGGTAAGTAGTTAGTTAGTTAGTTAGTTACTTAGTTAGTTAGTTAGTTAGTTAGTTAGCTGTCCCACCTGGGCATGTCCAGCTCTGAAACCACTATACTGCCTCTAATCAGTATCACCATTCCCAGGTGTCGCCTATTGTAAAAACATTTGAAGCCGGATGTATGGAGTGTATTATTAAAGCCCAGTCTCTTCCCACGAAGCGCAACTATATCGCTCCTGTATGCCAGGCTTTCCAAGATAGGGCCACGTTGTTTAGCGCTGGCACAAATCCAATATAGAATATGCGTGTACTTGAGGCCCAGTCGGTCGCATTTACGTCTGAGGCGTCTGGCAGCTGCCCATCTACCTTATCTCTTACAAAGTGGACCGCGCCTTAAAAGTCGAAACGGTTTGTTTGCCTTATGTACGGGGCAAACACGCTCGTCCGCCATTTTGAAGAATCCAGAAAACAACACAGTTACTTAACATGCTACGGAAAACACTCAAGGATTTATTTGCTCAGATGCACGAACTCCGTAGCATCGGCGAAAATCTTGAGAAGAAATTTCTGGTTTACATCCTAGCGCAGAAATCACACGCACGATATGAAATTATCCACCTTCTACGTGACAAATTGAGCGGTTTCTCATCACATAAACGTCCGCCGCCATCTTGACCGGAACTTCAACTAAGTAACTTTCATGGAATAGAAATATACCTGCAGACATCTCGAGATCTTGAACAACCTTCTCTGTATAAAAATATACGGGCAGATATCTCGAGCTATTAAACAACCTTCTCTGTATAAACATAAACGGGCAGACATCTCGAGATCTTGAACAACCTTCAATGTATAAAAATATGCGGACAGACATCTCGAGATCTTGACCAACCTTCACTGTATATAAATATGCGGACAGACATCTCGAGATCTTGTACAACCGTCGCTATATAAATTATACGGGCAGACATCTCGAACTATTGAACAACCTCACTATTCTCTACGGGTCTGATGTCCCCCTGATCCCTGTCCGCTCTGTATCTTCTGTGTCCTTCCTCTCCAGTTGTTATCCCGTCTCTCTCTCTCTCTCTCTCTCTCTCTCTCTCTCTCTCTCTCTCTCTCTCTCTCTCTCTCTCTCTCTCTGTCTCTCTGTCTCTGTCTGTCTGTCTGTGTCTGTCTGTCTGTCTGTCTGTCTGTCTGTCTCTCTCTTTCTCTCTCTCTCTCTCTCTCTCTCTCTCTCTCTCTCTCTCTCTCTCTCTCTCTCTCTCTCTCTCTCTCTCTCTGTCGTTAAACGTTGTTATCTCTAGCCATGACGCCAAATTTCTCTACCCAACAATAATATTACTTTTTAGTGCATTCTCGTGCAAAAGGGGATTTTCCCATGGGTGTCTTCAGTCACTTGGAGGTTCAAGCGTAAATCCACATGCTCTCACATGCCACCTGCAAAATTCATCTCTCCATCTGTAACCCGCCGCTAGGACAGTACAGCCTGGGTATAATCCCCCCCCCCCCCCCCCCCAAATAGTTCGGCCATACACCTACGCTACAAAGTAACAGTATCCATCCATCCATCATGTGCCATGCCAATAAGCGTGGGCGGTCATGTTTTGTCATCTTACTTGATCACCAGAGTCGTGGATCAGCTCCGTGTTTCTGTCTCGACCATGCCACGTGGCCAAGCCATCCAAGTATTTACTTCTCTGTCTTGCCCTTGGTCTCTTCCCTTCAATCTTGCCAGTTGTCACAATGTTCTCCATTTCATTTCTTCTCATAACATGCCCAAAGACTTTTGAATGTCTACGTCTAATGTCTCTAATCAGTTTACGATCTTCATTTGTTCCTTGAAGGACTTGTTCATTGGTTTTTCTGTCTATCCATGGTATTCTTTGCATTTTCCTCAGAAACCACATTTCCACAGCCAACAGCTGTTTTTCAGCTTGACTGCTTATTGTCCACGCTTCACATCCGTACAAAAGTACAGGTTCTATGTAGCACTTCAACATTCTTTTTCTCGTTTCAATTGATATCTTTTATTGGTCAGTATGTTTTTCATCTTGCAAAAGGCTACCTTCGCAATGGCAATTCTTGTTCTAATCTCATCAAGGCATCTCCCATAACATGTTATGACTGTGCCGAGATAACTGTATTGATTCACTTGCTTAAGAATATGCCCATTTACTCGTATATCACATTTGTATTTCCTTCTATCCAGTGACGACCTCTGTGTCTTCTTAATATTCAGTTCTAACCCTAGTTGTTCACTATGTAACAGTATAGCATCGCTTTAACCCCCATTATAGTGCTGATTTCTTCTTTTCTGATTGTCTCTCTTCTTGATATATTGAGTAGTCTTCTCAGGAATATCATTTCTGCTGTTATAATTTGCCTTTTCTCTTTTTCTGCCACTGTCCAAGCATTCGTAATATAGAGTTGGTAGGAAGATTGAGGTTGTAGAGGGCTTTCTTAGTAACGATTGATACGTGTTTGTTCTTTACTATTGGTGCCATTTGTCCAGTGAGTTGGTTTCCTTTATTGCATCAATTTTTGATCTCGTCTTCTGACTTGCCTTGTAATGATATTCATGGAATTTAATGTCATTAGCAATAATGTACGGACAAAATGGAACCAGGAGCAGAGGCTGACCATGTAAATAATGGACAGAGGGAATAACAATATATACATACACACACACACACACACACACACACACACACACACACACATATATATATATATATATATATATATATATATATATATATATATATATATATATATTGTCAGTATCACGTCGACCGTCTTTACTTCCCGAAACATTTTCTGGTACAGTGAGACTTCGATTAACCGCCACTCGTTTA
>JACEFZ010027509.1:140000-155000 GCA_014155875.1 Cepaea nemoralis | reverse complement strand
CATCCTTGAATTTTCCCACAGAAACAACATTTCTGATGCCACTAGCGTCATTCTAGCCTTGACCGTTAATAGCCTCGATTCCACGTCCTTATAACTATAGTGCGTTACAAATGTTTACCCTCATTCTCGTTCAATTCTTTTGAAAAGTATCAGTTGCATCACTATGAAAAATTTCCTGCCGTCTTATATTTACTCCAACCCAAGGAATATGTCTTTGATATATCCAAAGGCAACTGAAATCACGGAAAGCGGCGAAATTTCTTTGATGTTTTGGTGAACATGTATTGAATTCATGCTAACAAACTTGTTTTACAGTAACCTCCGAATACACCCGTTTCACTACGTGACGTGCTTTCATAAGGACATCCCGTGCACCACGGGTAATATTTATTATTGAACACTGAAGTTTCCATGTGAAGATGCAATTCATTTTATAATATGCACTTCATCTCTGACCCTTAAATTATACACCACATATAAACAAACATTGAGCTGTGCTGTAAAATCTCCAGAACAAAATGCTTTTGGGTGTACGTAATGATAAGAATATATGCTAAATCTCATCATTTTCCCTCAGTTGGTTACTGAGTTATGGATTTGTATACGGAGGCAAACATTTATGAACACAATATAGACAGAAAATGGGGATGTAAGTGTGATTTTAAGACACTATACCAAAAATGACATGAACGCGGTCGGACGGGGCTTCGATGTCAGCTCTCGACGTTCGCAAAGTGAGGGAAAGACTGACCACGTATTCCTCCGTGCACTCAGACCTACAAACAATCTGATGGTTCTAACACTTCACATACCCACAAAAGGCTCACGCTACTGGACTATATAGGATAAATAAAGTACTGTAACATCCTTCTCTCTCTCTCTCTCTCTCTCTCTCTCTCTCTCTCTCTCTCTCTCTCTCTCTCTCTCTCTCTCTCTCTCTCTCTCTCTCTCTCTCTCTCCTCCATGTCTCTCTCTTTCTCCCTCTCGCTCTCTCACTCCCTCTCTGTGTCCCTCTCTTTCCCTCCCTCCCTCTCTCTTTCTCTCACACCCTTTCTCTCCCCCTCCCTCCCCGCTCTCTCTCTCTCTCTCTCTCTCTCTCTCTCTCTCTCTCTCTCTCTCTCTCTCTCTCTCTCTGCATCGTCTTCCATAAACAATGCTTTCCCTTTCTGCTCTGTCTAAACCAGTGGTTCTCATCCTTTTTTGGTACATGTACCCCTTCACCATATGTTCAAAATGCCATTCCCCCCTTTCGTATTTTCTCCCTATACATACACCACCACCACCCCTCTTTCCACTTACACAGTATACGTAAAACTGGAAGCTAAAATTACTAACACATACTAGAACAAGTCTAGACGTCTAAATACAACGTGATTTGCGGGTCTACTTATGTTATAAAACGAATATCAGAAGAGAGAGAGAAGTACAGAACTGTAAAGGATGGAGGGAAACACAATATCAAGTAATCGGTTCCTGTATTAACGTGATTTTGAAATAATCTTAATTTCGCCCTGGAAACCCTAACATCCCCCCCCCCCTTTTTTTTTAAAGAGGGGGGATTCCCCACCGATTAAGAACCACTGGTCTAAACTATTGCCATATGTGACGTGATCAAACCTGTTAGTGTCTGACTCATGACTTTGTTAAGCAGCCAGTTGTCATCGATGTTCAGGTCTTGTAGATGTCAGCATTTTCTATTTCGTTTTATTTCTTTTTTTTTCCCCCTTTTTTCCCCCTTGATCTAGAAACACAACATATGTAACATTTCAGATCAAAAGCTCCAACATTCTTCTGTTGTCTTTGTAAAATGGTTCATTGTTGACACCAGAAATTTTTGTTTGTTTTGTGTTCGTTGGCTCACTTTAAACTCAAGCGTAGTCCACTCTAGTTGTAGTTTCCACTACTGGACAGGGCACCGGATTGAGTTTTGCCTGTGAATTAGCTGTCCTTACTACCAGTATATTGCCAGAGGAAATAAACTAGAAAACGTAGTGAAAACTGGCAATAATTGGGGGAGGGGGAGTAGACAGCAAGGGAAGACAGGGATGTAAATAACTAGATAGCTTGGTCACGTGGCATAACAGAGAAAAAAATCACAGAGCTGATCCATGACTCTGGTGATCTTGTGAGATGGCGAAACTTGACAGTCCCTGCTTATCGATTTGGCACAAGATGATGATGTAATTTTATCACTGCACATTATGTTTGTATTTTAATAAAGTGTTTAGATTTTAATTATTTCTTTTCACAGATAGACCCAACTGTTCAGTCGAGGTATTAATATTAGTTTTAACGGCATATGCTGGGATACCATTTGGACCAGCGGCGTTCCCATCTCTAACATTTATGTCAGCTACTGAACGCGTATTGTAAGAATGCTCCAACGTGAAGAGCTTCAATAGTGCAGATACTATCTGGTCTCAACATTTAGACAAAGTATCAAGTATCTATCAATTTCATCAGCGTTATGAAGTCTGTTACTGAAGTTCTATCAGGTTCATCAATTTACTGATATCAACTACTGAAGTTCTACAAAGTTCAGGACATTATTAATGTTTTCTTCTTCGTACTTAATCTTCTTCGTTCACATTCAGACGTTAATATAATTGCACCCAAAGAAAGCAGCAGCAAATGTAAGCTTGTTGACACCTACATAGAGGTTATCCTCAAATTGAGCGGACGCAGGCAATGCTAATTTTCAATGCTTTCTCCAATTTATTGATGTCAACAACTGAAGTAAGCCCTTACAATTCATCAACTTATTGATGTCAACAACCGAAGGAAGCTTTTACAATTCATCAACTTATTTATGTCGCCAACTAGAGAAAACCCTTACAATTCACCAACTTATTGATGTCAACAACTGAAAGAAGCTTTTACAATTCATCAACTTATTGATGTCAACAACTGAAAGAAGCTTTTATAATTAATCAACTTATTTATGTCGCCAACTGGAGAAAGCTCTTGCAAATCATCAACTTATTGATGTCAACTACTGGAGAAAGCTCTTACAGCTCTTCAACTATTGTTATCAACAACTGAAGGAAGCTCCCACAATTCATCAACTTTTTATATCAGCTACTGGAGAAAGCTCTTAAAGTTTATCAACTTATTGATGTCAACTACTGGAGAAAGCTCTTACAGCTCATCAAATTATTATGTCAACAACAGAAGGAAGCTCTTACAATTCAACTTATTGATGTCAACTACTGGGTAAACCTCTAACATTTAACAAACTTCGCAATCCCACATACCCGCGTTCGAAACACAGCTGCTGGCAGCAGACCGCCCTGCGTTATTTTTTACGAAATGGTGTGGGTGCAGGTCGTTCAGAAAGCAATGGCAAACTACTGAACGTAAATTTGCCACGAGATCACGACAGCAAAAAATGCTGGTGTTGACTGCGACGTAATGTAAAGGATATGCAGCTAGCCTTTCCTTCTGCTAAAGCAGTAACTAATAATTCTTCAACTAACTGATGTCAACTACTGAAGAAAGCTCTAGTACATCAACATATTGATGTATACTACTGGGGAAATTTCTAGCGATTCATCAGCTTACTGATATCAATTATGGAAGAAATCTAGAACGATTCATCAACTTACTGATGTCAACTATTGAAAAAATCTCGAACGATTCATCAACTTACTGATGTCAACTATTGAAGAAATCTCGAACGATTCATCAACCAACTGATGTCAATTATTGAAGAAATCTCTAATGATTCATCAAACTATTATTGTCAATTGATAAAGAAATCTCTAATGATTCATCAGTCTACTGATGACAACTTCTGATGACAAATCTAATGATTTATCAACTAACTGATATCGGCTATAGAAGAAAGTTCTAACCATTCATCATTAAATTTGTGTCAAATAAAAAAGACATTTCTAACGATTCATCATCAAATTGATATCAACTAATTACATAAAATGCTAACGATTCATCTTCAAAGTGATATCAACTAATCAAGAAAGCTCTAAGGGTTCATCAAATTATTGTTGTCAACTACTGAAACACGTTCTAATAGGTCATCAAATTATTGATCTGACCCACTGAAGACAGTTTTAAAAGGAGCTCGACAAATTGAGCAACTACTCAAGAATGATAACAGTTTTAACGACCGACTAAATTTTTATGTTAATTATTATGGAAAGATCTATTTGTCTATTGACCTACATGTCTCAACACAACTAGAAAATTTTTTAATGGTCATGCTATAAACGTACGGACCAAAAGTAATATATAAAGTCAAATCTAGAGTCGACGTCACTGTATTCGGGAATTCCCGCACGTGCGACATAGCTTTCTTCATCAATTTATTGATTTTAACTACTGAAGAAATTTGGAACTAGCTACAAACATATAGATCTAAAGTAGTATGGAAATGAAATCTAGAATCAACATCATTGCACTAGGGACATTCCCGCGCGTGCTCCGTCTCGATCTTCAGTAGTCAACGAAGAATTTTCATACTGACGGCATCAGTGGATCAGCCGGATTGAAAACCGACCTAAAGGATTTAGAGAACATCCAGTATCTAAGTTTTTCATTTTCTTCTTATGCGTTCGTCCGGAATGTTGTTTCATACGCTGCGATATTTGAACCTTTCGGTCGAAACATTCGAGTTCTTCAGGCATTATGGTTCACCGGGTTACCTTCACGGATGTATCTAAGTTCCAAAGCTGACTTGCTGTAACGTGGATTTACTTCATCTACAGAAAACGTATGTACTTTTTTCTTTTTTAAAGTGTTTTTAAACGTTAGTTGCATATCCTTTATATTACGGTGCAGTCAACTCCATAATATTTTACTGTTTTTGCTTCTTGGGCAAATTTACGTTCAGCAGTTTGTCATGTGCTGTCCCCCTATTTGTTTAACCTGTGTCGGCCGAAAATATAATGAGAAATGTAAGAGATGATATAAATAGGGAGCTATATGATATATAAGGGAGCTATATCGGTGGTCTTGACATACCAGAGATTCGGTATGCTGATGATACAGTATTGCTATCCACAACACAGACTGGTATAGAAAACCTACTAGCCTCAACCCAATTGAATAGTGAAAATCACAACTTGTATCTTAACATTGCAAAAACAAAGATAATGCATACAGATAAAACCACAATAGAGAAAGAAATATATGTTAATGAGGAAAAATTGGAAGTGGTGGGAAATTTTGAATATCTTGGGTCATTGATTACCAACAATGGTGACACAATGAAAGAAATTAAACGACGACTATCGATTGCACTTCAAAGACTAAAAAAACTGAATAAATTATGGAATGGGACAGACAGAACTACAAAAATTATATTTTTACGAGCATGCATCTTTCCCATTGCAACATACGCCTGTGAGACCTGGACACTTACTAAACAAGCTGAACAGCGCATAAATGCCTTTGAATATAAATGTTATAGACGAGTTCTAAGAATATCTTGGGTAAAGAAAAGAACAAATGCATCAATACTTCAAGAGCTGAATATTGAAGAAGGTTGGCTACTAAAGGCGATAAAACAAAGACAACTGAAATATTTTGGTCACTTGAAACGTCACGAAAGTTTAGAGAGAACGATAATGGAGGGGTATATGCCGGGGAAGAGTGGAAGAGGAAGGCCAAAGAGAAGATGGGTGCAGGATAAGGCGGATGATCTCCAGATGGGTGTATCAGACGCGGAACATCTTGCTTATGATCGAGAGGTTTTCCGGAAGGTTGTTATGGGAGCGAGGTTCTGCAAAGGACATGCTACTGAATGAATGAATGAGTTTGTCATTGCTTTCTGACCTACTGGAACTCATACCACTGTAGGGAAGCCAACGCAGGACGATCTGCTTCCAGATACCCCTCAGCTGTGTTTCGAACGTGGTATGAGAGATTACATTTTGCATTCGTAACTCCTTTGCCGCAAAACCGACTGACGTATCTTACATAATTACATACAGTGTGTATTTTTAATGTCTGTGCAGTGTTTTGAAAATATTGCCGGTCCAAGTTTTGTATTTACCTCCGGTCTCTGTGGCTAAGGGCTTGCGAACGCTGTTTGTGAGCCCGTATACCCGGGTTCGAAACAAAGCGGTGCTGGTTTTTTCGAAAAAGGTATAGTAGCCGGTCGTTCAGAAAGCAATGGCAAACTACTCAACGTAAACTTTACCCAAGAATCACGAACAGCGAAAATGCTGGGGTTGACTGCTACGTCATGTGAAGGACATGCAACTCAATTATGTTGCATGAACTTTTTTGTGTGTGTGCCTATCCTTTACAGGACATCGCTGTCAACATCAGCATATTTCAGCTGATTGTTTGATTTTATGGCAAGATTACGCTCAGTAGTTTACCATTGCTTTCTGAGCGACCGGCTCACATACCCCGTAAGTTACCGACACGGTTAGAACCGCTACCGATTCTCGCCGTCGTCACCCTACTCACGAGAGTATACGGGATTACGGAAAAAGTCGCTAAACCATAGGCCACACTGCACAGTCATTAAACATACATCCTATATACTTGGACGCCCGCCCGCCGGCTCCATAGTCATGGGTTCGAACACCAAGGGCGGATTCAAATAATCAAAACTGAACCGGGCTTCCCGATTCCCAACCGACACTTTTTTTTCCGCATACCCTTTACAGGACATTAAAGTCAACACCAGCATTTGTTAGCTGCTGTTGATGTCTTGGCAAGTTTTACGTTCAGTAGTTTGCCATTGCTTTCTGAACGACCGGCTCACATACCCTCAGTAAGTAACCAACGCGAAGCGATGAGCTTCCGAATCTCGTGCAGCTGTTTTCCGTACGAGAGTATACGGAAGTACGAACAACGTCCCTAACCCCTAAAAAAAAAAGTCGCTTAAAAGTCGACACGGTAGACTTCATTGTACCGGGTTTTATCCCATCTGGCTCGGTCTCTTTCCGTAGTGCGCAAAGCGTCGCACAAAGCACAAACTCCGTAGCTCTAGCGACGACCCACAGGAGTCTCCGAAATATTTCACTCGTGGACCGAAGGACGCGGCCCGGAATCGAACCCACGACCTTCGGCTCCCGAGTCAAACGGCTTGACTACTTTGCCATGGAGACTCCCGCTCCACCTACGACAGGGAGACCTGAAGCCTACAACTGGTACCCGGAAATGTAATGGGGAGTAAAGGCAGCGGGTGTAGTCCTGACCACAACACTCACCCAATGTCGATTGGTCAATTCAAATATGAGGCTAACACTGTGTGTCCAGTACGAATTAGACGCGTAAAAGGGTTATTGAATTGTTTAAACCAAGGGAAGGTTAACCCCGTCAACAAATGCCCGCAGAAGTCGGATGTGTCGGCCTAACGGCGCAAGAACGCAGCTCTGTTGTAAACAGGCACAACGCAATCACGTCCGGAAAAAAAAAATTCGGATGAAGGCAGCAGAAGAAGAAGAAGAAGAGGAAGAGGAGGCGGAGGAGGAGGAGGAGAAGGAGGAAGAAGAAGAAGAAGAAGAAGAAGAAGAAGAAGAAGAAGAAGAAGAAGAAGAAGAAGAAGAAGAAGAAGAAGAAATAAAAAGAAGAAGAAGAAGAAGAAATAAAAAGAAGAAGAAGAAGAAGAAGAAGAAGAAGAAGAAGAAGAAGAAGAAGAAGAAGAAGAAGAAGAAGAAGAAGAAGAAGAAGAATTGCTTAAACTTTCTCTCCGTGGCGAAGGTGTTACAGACACAATTCGTAACTCCGCATACCGCTTTCTAAACACAGTTGCGAGCATTCAGCAGCAGACCGCCCTGAGTTGGTTTTCATACAATGGTATAAGTCCCAGTCGTTCAAAAATCAATGGCAAACTACTGAACGTAAATTTGCCAAGAAACCACAAACAGACCAAAGATGCTAGGGTTGATTGCGAAGTCCTGTAAAAAATTATGCAAGTAACTTTTTAACTATTGTTTTTTGCTACATTTGCATTCCTTAAATTGCATACTAATTTGCTTAACTGATTCGGCGCCAAACAAACAGTACACAATCAAATGTACAAGTATTAACTACTATTATAATGTAAATTTCCGTTCACTGAGCATTGAAATTGTGGCGAATACCACGAAGCGAAACAAATAATACTACGACCTTGGAAAGTATGGCGATATATCGTCCCTCTGTTCAAATGGGTGGTCATATTTGGCGATATATTATCCTTCGACAGTTAATCAGTTAATGCATTTATTTATTGATTAATTCATCTGCCAATTGATTCAATTGATTTAAATGTAAACCCTTTCAATCCTACATTCATTTGCAACCTCATTTACTCATATGGTCATTTGTACAATAATTAATTAAATAGTTAATCTCCCAGTAGATTTATTTACATTCTCTTTGACCGGTGCATGTATTGAGTCGAGAATTGTTTCATTAATTTATTCATTATATGTAAATATATTTACTTATGTATGCATCATTTCATTCATTCATTCATTATTTATTTATTTATATATTTGCTCATTCGTGTATCTATATTAATTAATTAATTCATTCATTCATTCATTCATTCATTCATTCATTCATTCATTCCCAAGTAAACATATCCATTCTTTAGTTAATTAATTTATTAGAAAACAGTCGTTCATTCGTGTAGTTATTTATCCTTTCATTCATTCATTCATTCATTCATTCATTCATATTCATTCACTCATTCACACAATTATTTATTCTGTCATTTCCAAGTGTATTGTTTTATTTACTCCAACATGTATTAATTTAATTGTTTGCTAATACACTAACCCCTTCATTTAATTATTAATTCATCCCTATGCTTATCCAGCATTTACAGTCATTAATTTATCCATATGCTTATCCAGCATTTACAGTCATTAATTTATCCATATGCTTATCCAGCATTTACAGTCATTAATTTATCCATATGCTTATCCAGCATTTACAGTCATTAATTCATCCATATGCTTATCCAGCATTTACAGTCATTAATTCATCCATATGCTTATCCAGCATTTACAGTCATTAATTTATCCATATGCTTATCCAGCATTTACAGTCATTAATTTATCCATATGCTTATCCAGCATTTACAGTCATTAATTTATCCATATGCTTATCCAGCATTTACAGTCATTAATTCATCCATATGCTTATCCAGCATTTACAGTCATTAATTCATCCATATGCTTATCCAGCATTTACAGTCATTAATTTATCCATATGCTTATCCAGCATTTACAGTCATTAATTCATCCATATGCTTATCCAGCATTTACAGTCATTAATTTATCCATATGCTTATCCAGCATTTACAGTCATTAATTTATCCATATGCTTATCCAGCATTTACAGTCATTAATTTATCCATATGCTTATCCAGCATTTACAGTCATTAATTCATCCATATGCTTATCCAGCATTTACAGTCATTAATTCATCCATATGCTTATCCAGCATTTACAGTCATTAATTTATCCATATGCTTATCCAGCATTTACAGTCATTAATTTATCCATATGCTTATCCAGCATTTACAGTCATTAATTTATCCATATGCTTATCCAGCATTTACAGTCATTAATTCATCCATATGCTTATCCAGCATTTACAGTCATTAATTCATCCATATGCTTATCCAGCATTTACAGTCATTAATTCATCCATATGCTTATCCAGCATTTACAGTCATTAATTCATCCATATGCTTATCCAGCATTTACAGTCATTAATTTATCCATATGCTTATCCAGCATTTACAGTCATTAATTTATCCATATGCTTATCCAGCATTTACAGTCATTAATTCATCCATATGCTTATCCAGCCATTAATTTATCCATATGCTTATCCAGCATTTACAGTCATTAATTTATCCATATGCTTATCCAGCATTTACAGTCATTAATTCATCCATATGCTTATCCAGCATTTACAGTCATTAATTTATCCATATGCTTATCCAGCATTTACAGTCATTAATTCATCCATATGCTTATCCAGCATTTACAGTCATTAATTTATCCATATGCTTATCCAGCATTTACAGTCATTAATTTATCCATATGCTTATCCAGCATTTACAGTCATTAATTTATCCATATGCTTATCCAGCATTTACAGTCATTAATTTATCCATATGCTTAGCCAGCATTTACACAGTTATTAATTCATCCATATGCCCAGACAGCATTTAACAGTTATTAACTCATCCATACACCCAGACAGCATTTAGACAGTTATTAACTCATCCATACGCGCATCCAGCATGTTAGTTAGTTGCATGTCCTTTACAGGACGTAGTAGTCAACCCCAGCATTTTGGATGTTCGTTACTCCTGGGCAAGTTTACGTTTTGTAGTTTGACATTGCTTTCTGAACTACCAGCACCTACAGCATGTCATAAAAAAAATCCATCGCAATGTCTGCTGCCAAATCTCCCGCAGTTGTGTATCTAACTCGGTATGCGGGAGTACGAACTGCTTCAATAACTTCTTCGCCATGGAGCCGGTAGACAGCATGTCATCATCATCATGTGCCATGCCGATAAGCGTGAGCGGTAACGTTTCTCCATCTCACGCGATCACCAGAGTCGTGGATCATCTCTGTGTTCTTGTCTCGACCATGCCATGTGGCCAAGCGATCCTGATATTTACTTCTTTGCCTTCCTCTTCTTCTTTCCCATTCAGTCTTGCCAGTTGTAACGAAGTTCTCTAATTCATTTCTTCTCATAACGTTTCCAAAAGAATGTGACGGTCTACGACTAATTTTTCTAATCAATTTACGATTTTCATTTGTTTCTTGCCAAGAGATCACAACAGCAAGAAATGCTGGTGTTGACTGCGACGTCCTGTAAATGATATGCAACTAACTAGGACTTGCTCATTGGTTTTTCTGTCTGTCCATGGTATTCTTTGCATTTTCCCCAGAAATCACATTTCCACAGCCATAAGATGTTTTTCAGCTTGTCTGCTCATTGTCCACGTTTCACATTCAAACAAAAGTACAGGTTCATAGTAACACTTCAACACTTTTTTTCTCGTTGCAAATGACATCTTTTTAGGGTCAGTATGTTTTCCATCTTGCAAAAGGCTACCTCTACCATAATGATTCTTGTTCTAATCTCTACAAGACATCTCCCATCAGATGTTATGACTGTTCCGAGATAATTGTACCAAACAGTCATAACATCTGATGAGAGATGCCAACATGCACGCAGCTATTAGTTTAGTTTAGTTTATCTTAGTTTAGTTTAGTTTACTTTAGTTTAGTTTAGTTTAGTGTAGTTTAGTTTAGTTTGGTCAATGGATCAACATCACGGCACACGGGTGTAACCCATAAGTGCTCTGTTCTCCTCCTAACTCAAACCTGAGTCTGGAGAAACTCAGCTCAGTGCACGAACTCCGTAGCACCGGCGAGGATCCTTAAATACTTTGGGTAGATTTTTAAATTTTGCCCGGGCAGCGCCGTTAGGCTACTCTTTTTTCGATTTCCAACTGCCAAGGGATATTTTGCGTGCGCAACAATACACACGGGCGTCCGATCTCACTACCCAGAGACCAGGGGGAATTGTATTACTGGAAGTCCACGTGAAAAAAAATCCCCGTCCTCACCGGGGCTATTAATATACACATATATTAATTCATCCATATGCCCAGCCTGCATTTTTACAGTTATTATCGAATGCAGTTTCCTAATCCCGATATCCGGGGTTCAAAGTCAGTCATATGCGATTTAAAAGTAGATAGCTGTGCGTTTATTTTTCTAAATGGTATGGGCGTCGACCGTTTAGAAAGCTATGGCAAACTACTGTAACTAAAACTGCAGAGGAAGTCACAAACGGACAATAAATGTTGGGGCTGACCGCGGCATCCTGTAAAGGTCATGAAACTAATTTTTTATTCTTTTATATTCGCTTACTCATCTTCTAACTCAGTAATTCACTCATTCGTTCATTCATTCATTTCTTTAGTCAGTGATTCGCTCATTCATTATTTATTCATTCAATCATTCCTGAATCAGTTAATTGATTAATTCGCCTGCAAATTGATTCGTTCACTCATTAATTCATTCATCCATTTATCCATTCATTAATCGCTTAATCCCAGAATCCTCCAAGTTCAACAATCCAGTTTTAATACTTTACCGCCGAATTAAGTCCCCTTGCTGTGTCAAAAACGCCTTTTGTATTTAACCAATCAGTGACAACTAATTTAATTACCCGACTGCTCCTGCGCATCCTTGTTATGTTTGCGGTCTTCCGGTTCCGGTTTTTCTTGGTTCCCTGCCTGTCGGAGCTACCAACCGTGAAGACATTATGGGCGAGTGTCACTGGTGACACATTTTTGACGTTTCCTTTGACAATTTGGAAAAAGAATGTTTATATGGGCGCCTTTTGAGGGCTGTGTGAAAGAGAGCGGTTTCCAAGAGTGGCTGGGGGAAATGGCGGTTAGACAAAACGTTAAGGTCCTGACCCGAGTTTCATGTTGCAACGACTAGGCTTCTTTTTTTCCCCAGCAGATTGTTTCATGCATGAAAATATCAGGTTTCGTTGTGAAACTGTTCTTTAGATATTTAATTGTTTCTTTGTATTGTCAAGCAAATATCATAATCATCATGTGCCATGCCCACAAGCGTGGGAGGTAACGTTTCACTATCACACACGATCGCCAAAGTCGTTGATCAGTTTAGTGTTCTTGTTCTGACCATGCCACGTCGCCAAACTATTTAGATATTTTCTTCTCTTCCATCCCCTTATTCTTTTCCCCATCAACCTTGTCAATTGTCACTAAGTTCTCTAGTTTATGTCTTCTCATACAGTGTCCAAATAATTTTGACATATATCACAGAAACTGTAAATGTTACACAGGAAGTTGTGGTTGAGAGATTAATGTGCCCGCTTAAGGTTCATAAGCTATAGTGTGTTCGCAAATGTTTGCCCCCGTATAAAAATCCATAACTCAGTAACCAACTGAGGGAAAATGATGCAATTTAGCTTATAAACTTATCATTATGTACACCCAATAAAAAACGGTTTGTTTTGGAGATTGTACATCAGACCTCAATGCTTGTTTATATGCGGTATATAATTTACAGGTCAGAGACAAAGTGCATAATATGAAATGTATTACATCTACACATTGAAACATCAGTGTTCAATAATAAATGTTCTCCGTGGTGCACTGGAATTTCCTTATGAGAAGCACGTCACATACGAATATGGATATACCTTGCTTCCTACTCGAATTTACGTCCTTTACTGTAAAACAAGTTTTTTGGCATGAATTCAAACATTTTCGCAAAAACATCATAGACATTTCGCCGCTTTCCATGATTTCAGCTGCCTTTGGATCTATTACAGACATATGTCTTTGGTCGGAATAAATATAAGACGGCAAGTAAAATTTCATGACGATGCAACATACACTTCTCAAAATAAATTGAACGTGAATGAGGGGAAACATTTGTGAACGCACTTTAGAGGATTTGATCTCAGTATAGGGCTATGCAATTTTCCAAAAACAATTATACCTCATCAAATCGCACGACCCTTAGATCTCCTGGATAGAGAGATAGGATACCTGGGGTTTTCGAATAAGGGCGAAACATAGAAGATCATGTGTGCAAGATGTGCACGTTAAAAATCCCATTGCAATTGGAATTCGCAAGGAGTAGGCTGTAATGCCGATTCTATGGCAAAATTATTGGTAAAGAAAAACATATTCACGGGTAGATACCCGCTAACGTGAATGGAATATATATATAGAGAAAACTGGTCTTAATGCGATCTTAAGACTGAAACACTGGCCTTTGGGGGCGCGTAGTTGGGATAGCTTGGTTTAATGCCTATGATTAGAAAGAGAAATTATGAAGAAGAAGAAGAAGAAGAAGAAGAAGAAGAAGAAGAAGAAGAAGAAGAAGAAGAAGAAGAAGAAGAAGAAGAAGAACAACAACAACAACAACAACAACAACATCAACAACTACAACGACGACGACAACAACAACAACATCAACAACGACGACGACGACGACGATGACAACAACAACAACAACAATAACAACAACAACAACAACAACAACAACAACAACAACCGGCAGCAGCATACGATCATGAAGATTTTGAAGAATAGAGGTTCAACTACAATGTATTTATCTCATTAATTTAATTACATCTAGACGTCCCATTTCTCCATTTATCCTTTTAAAAAATAAACATCGCAAGAACTGGCGTGAACACACAAAAAACTGAAGAAATTAGCAAGGCGAATCCATAAAACATTTACAGCCATGCGCAGAAAACAAGACAGACTGGAGGACAGCGACAGCTTCGACGGGGACGCAAAAAGCAAAAGAAGTTTTCTTTCCCCAGTTCGTCAATGTTTTTGATTTACGCGGCATATAAAAATACATTGCGCTCATCCGAGCGCGGACATGACGTTCCCCAGTGCCTTATGGGATCATTTCCCAGAGTGCCTTTATCGGCAGCCATTTTAATACACGGAGCGACTTGGTTGGGAATTTCACTGTTGGGACAGCACGCAATGGACCAGAGGGAGAGCATTCCCTAAGGGACTTCAACGCCGGCACGTTATCAAAGCACGAGACCGTATGTCGCGTCCGTTTCCCTTCTATATATTGCGTGCAGGCTGTTTAAATGTTCTGCCATTCAACGATATAGCTTTACTGTAAAAATCTAATTTTTTCGATTGCGCGGTGGGTTGAATGGATTTTTAACAATAATTATCCGCTTCGCGTCAAATGTTTTAGTATTGTTGGAAATATGTCCGGGTGGTGGTGAAGTGCAGGGTAATGGGAGAGTCGATCTGTTGGTTCGAACACTCGCAATGAACAACGCAGACATTCAGGAGACTATCTTTAAACGATTGGTGGTTGAAGATACAATAGAATATGATACAATATATTTAGGAAGAAGGAGAAGCAGCAGCAGCAGCAGAATAAGAAGGCTGAGAAGCAGCAGCAGCAGAAGAAGAAGAAGGAGAAGAAGAAGAAGTAGAAGAAGAAGAAGAAGAAGAAGAAGGAGAAGAAG
>JACEFZ010027509.1:7500-137500 GCA_014155875.1 Cepaea nemoralis | reverse complement strand
AACGTCTCCGTTTTTTTTTTTTTACTTATAGGAGAAGTTACAAGCAAACGTTATATCAATTCTTACTTTCGTTGCTTATAGAAGAAGTTACAAGCGAAGGTTTCGTCAACTCTGTTTTCGTAATTTCAAAGTTCAGGTTGCAAGCGAATATTGCGCGAGGTCTACTTTTCGTTACCTTTTTGTTTTGTTGTTGGAAAGACCTAGCAAACTCTTCTAAGTATAGAAGTTACAAGCGAAGGTTACGTCAGATTCCTTTAGGTTGCCTATATAAGAAGCTCAAGTAAACATTACATCAACCATTCTTTTAGACTATTATATTAGAAGTTGCAATATTATTGTATATGTGTTCGTTACATATAGTAACAATTACAAACAAATGGTAAATCAACTTTTCTTTTCGCTACTCATAGTAATAGTTACAAGTGAACGTCACATCAATTCTTCTTTTCGTTACTTAAAGTTGACGTTACTCTCCAACGTTTTGTCAGTTCGTCTTTTCGTTACTTAAATTAGAAGTTAAAACTCTTCTTTGCTGTATGACTCACGACATTCATTAGCTCATCATTACACGGAGAGAGAAAAAAACTCCAGGCCGATCCCCCACCTAATGTCATTTGCAGGTAGCAATGCAGCGGCGATCAAGTAGAAGACAGATGTTCATCTTTATTGACAACAACTGCTCTTCTTTAGGTTACCTATTGTTGAAGTTACAAGCTAGCGTTTCTCTATTTCTTCTTCAGGTTTTTTTTTTCTTTCAGAAGTTACACGCAAAAGTTACGTCAACTCTGTTTTAGACACTTATTGCTCAACTTACAAATGAATGTTGAGTCAGGGCTACTTTTCGTAATTGTTTCTTGAAAACACTAGCTATCGTTACGCAAACTTGTTTCTGTTAATTATAGAAAATTACAATCTAAGGTTAAGTCAGATCAACTTTGGGTTACCTCATAGAAGAAGGAGCATATATACCGTCAAATATTCATTTAGGATCCTCATGTTAGAAGGTACAAGCGAATGGTACGTCGTATCTGTTCGCTCGTATAGTAAAAATTACAAATAAACTGGATATACAAGTTTCTTTTCGTTACTTTTAGTAAAAAGTTACAAGTGAACGTTACATCAACTCTTTTTGCGTTACTTAAAGTATAAGTTACAAACGAACGTTACATCAACGCTTCTTTTCTTTACTTAAGGTAGAAGTTACAAGCAAACGTTACATCACTTCTTCATTTCATTACATCAGGTATTCCTTTCGCTACGTATAGTAAAAGTTACAAGCAAAGTTTACACCAACATTTCTTTTCGTTACTTAAAACAGACGTTACAGTCCACTATTACACCACTTCGTCTTTCCGTTACTTATATTAGAAGTTACAGTGCCACCAACTCTTCTTCGCTGTATGACTCACAACATCCATTAGATCACCATTACACGGAGAGAGAGAAAACCACCCCGGGTAAATCCCCCACCTAATTTCATTTGCAGGTAGCAATGCGGCCGCCGCGATAGAGTACAAGACAGATGTTCACTTTTATTGTCTACAATCTCCCTGCTTGGCCATGCAAATAATACCCCATTTTTATCTCTTATTTTATCTTGTCATTATCAAATCTTATTTTATTTCCATTTCAGATCTATGACTCTATTGCAACATTTTTGCTATTCCAGACTACGATTTGATACGTGTAAACTAAAAATCAGCTAGAATTTTCTGGAATTTATTTCTATCCCAACTCCCTGACTGCAATATAATCAATACTTTTTCCTTTTATTTTGGTATTGTCTTTTTTTCTTCCCTCCCTGCTTCTGTGCTGGAGCCCGTTCCGCTAGCATTCAGCCCATCTGTCGGAAAATGTGGACATGAAACACACACACACGCACGCTCGAACATACACGCACAGACGGGCGCTTTTGCTTCCAAAAGTGAGCGCATATCTTTTTGTTTCCTTTCTTTTGCACCCTTAGCAATAGCACCATCAGTTGTAACTGCCATTCTTAAAAAAAAAAAAAAAACGAAAGGACGAGAGAGACAAAAAATGCCAGATTCTAAAGCCACTGTGTCTCTATTCTAGCGTTCTTGTCATTGGTCCAAAGCGGATTATGAAAAATTTATTTCTCACCCGTAATGTATGCATTGCAGCGGAAAGAATCATTTCTCTTTGTATGTGTGGGTTTTTTTTTATGTTGGGAGCCATCGACCCTTGGGATGATTTAAGTAGGGTTGTCGGATGGCTCTTAAAAAGATTAGTGTGAGAAGTAACTCGAGTATGTCATAATTCACTCCTTTAGTGACAAGAGGAGTGAGGGGAAAAAAGGTTGTTTCAAGTACAATGAAATCTAGAGGGATCTGTTAGCGATTGCGCAAAATGGAATCCGTGGTTGGGACAACTTAAAGGTGGTGGAATGATGGATTTGGTGGGGTTGTAGTTCGAAAGGTTATGATGACATCTGTGTAATTGGAGATGTTAGGCTTCTTCTGCGGGAGATTGTGTTAATTGTTGTTGGTAAATTGTCCTGAAAAGTAGCATGTGTCTTGAAGTAAAAGAGGCAGTAAGGCAGGACTTTAAATATCACAAGGTTTGTAGGACTTTACATACCACAAGGATTGTAGGACTTTACGTATCACAAGGGTTGTAGGACTTTACATATCACAAGGGTTGTAGGACTTTACATATCACAAGGATTGTAGGACTTTACATATCACAAGGCTTGTAGGACTTTACATATCACAAGGCGTGTAGGACTTTACATATCACAAGGTTTGTAGGACTTTACATATCACAAGGTTTGTAGGACTTTAGATATCACAAGGTTTGTAGGACTTTACATATCACAAGGCTTGTAGGACTTTACATATCACAAGGCTTGTAGGACTTTACATATCACAAGGTTTGTGGGACTTTACATATCACAAGGTTTGTAAGACTTTAAATATCACAAGGTTTGTAGGACTTTACATATCACAAGGTTTGTAGGACTTTACATATCACAAGGATTGTAGGACTTTACATATCACAAGGCGTGTAGGACTTTACATATCACAAGGCTTGTAGGACTTTACATATCACAAGGATTGTAGGACTTTACATATCACAAGGCGTGTAGGACTTTACATATCACAAGGCTTGTAGGACTTTACATATCACAAGGTTTGTAGGACTTTAGATATCACAAGGTTTGTAGGACTTTACATATCACAAGGCTTGTAGGACTTTACATATCACAAGGCTTGTAGGACTTTACATATCACAAGGTTTGTGGGACTTTACATATCACAAGGTTTGTAGGACTTTAAATATCACAAGGTTTGTAGGACTTTACATATCACAAGGTTTGTAGGACTTTACATATCACAAGGATTGTAGGACTTTACATATCACAAGGCGTGTAGGACTTTACATATCACAAGGCTTATAGGACTTTACATATCACAAGGATTGTAGGACTTTACATATCACAAGGCGTGTAGGACTTTACATATCACAAGGCTTGTAGGACTTTACATATGACAAGGTTTGTAGGACTTTACATATCACAAGGCTTGTAGGACTTTACATATCACAAGGCTTGTAGGACTTTACATATCACAAGGTTTGTGGGACTTTACATATCACAAGGTTTGTAAGACTTTAAATATCACAAGGTTTGTAGGACTTTACATATCACAAGGTTTGTAGGACTTTACATATCACAAGGATTGTAGGACTTTACATATCACAAGGCGTGTAGGACTTTACATATCACAAGGCTTGTAGGACTTTACATATCACAAGGATTGTAGGACTTTACATATCACAAGGCGTGTAGGACTTTACATATCACAAGGCTTGTAGGACTTTACATATCACAAGGTTTGTAGGACTTTAGATATCACAAGGTTTGTAGGACTTTACATATCACAAGGCTTGTAGGACTTTACATATCACAAGGCTTGTAGGACTTTACATATCACAAGGTTTGTAGGACTTTAAATATCACAAGGTTTGTAGGACTTTACATATCACAAGGTTTGTAGGACTTTACATATCACAAGGATTGTAGGACTTTACATATCACAAGGGTTGTAGGACTTTACATATCACAAGGGTTGTAGGACTTTACATATCACAAGGATTGTAGGACTTTACATACCACAAGGATTGTAGGACTTTACGTATCACAAGGGTTGTAGGACTTTACATATGACAAGGGTTGTAGGACTTTATATATCACAAGGATTGTAGGACTTTACATATCACAAGGCTTGTAGGACTTTACATATCAAAAGGATTGTAGGACTTTACGTATCACAAGGGTTGTAGGACTTTACATATCACAAGGGTTGTAGGACTTTACATATCACAAGGTTTGTAGGACTTTACATATCACAAGGCGTGTAGGACTTTACATATCACAAAGATTGTAGGACTTTCCATATCACAAGGCGTGTAGGACTTTGTATATCACAAGGGTTGTAGGACTTTACATATCACAAGGCGTGTAGGACTTTGCATATCACAAGGATTGTAGGACTTTCCATATCACAAGGCGTGTAGGACTTTGTATATCACAAGGGTTGTAGAACTTTACATATCACAAGGCGTGTAGGACTTTGCATATCACAAGGATTGTAGGACTTTACATATCACAAGGCTTGTCGCTTTAAAAAAAAGTCGCTTAAAAGTCGACAGGGTCGACTTCATTGCACCGGGCTTTATCCCATATGGCTCGGTCTCTTTCCGCAGCACGGAAAGCGTCGCACAAAGCACGAACTCCGTAGCTTTTAGCGACGACCCACAGGAGTCTCCGAAACATTTAACTCTAAACTGAAGGACGCGGCCCGGAATCGAACCCACAACCTTCGGATCACGAGTCAAACGGCTTGACCACTTCGCCACAGAGACTCAGGACTTTACATATCACAAGTCTGTAGGACTTTAAAAATCACAAGGCTGGTAGTACTTTAAATGCCACAAGGCGTGTAGGACTTAAAATAACCAACCAATCATCCAATCAACCAACCAGCCAACCAACCAGTCAGCCAGCCAACCAACCATCCCACCAATCAACCAACCAACCAACCAACCAACCAAGTCATAAGCTATGGTGGGGATAAACTCTTTTTCCCTGAACTTATGTTTTGTTTCTGTTATTTACTTCGGACATACAAGTTACGTGTTTGTTATTTTACAATGTTTCTAACGAAGCATTTTTGTTATTTATGTATTATTCCTCGACAAAACCCTGTGTTATCACGTTCTCGTGTATCTGTAAGTGTCTTTATTTTTGTGAAGCTTTCGAGTTTCATTTTCTGTTCGCTCGCTGACATTCTTGATTTGCAGGTTGTCCATCTAAAGTGGGTGCTAGGGTATTTCAGGGGAAGCAAAAGCTACCGCCGTGTCATTGACCACATCTCCAGGTGAGATCCGGTTGATCCAAACATATGGGAGTATTTGTATCCCCTGCGCCTAATGACGTGTTCAGGGCTTCTTTAATTTTTAACTTGTACGGTATCGGACTCATTACTTTTATTGTACTGCAGCTATTGAGACACCAGGTGTGGGTAGAATCTTGACATTTGCATATGATGTGCTGGTGTACAGACAGGGCAGAGACAGGGCATAGACAGGGCAGAGACAGGGTCAGTTTGGCGAAAGACTTACAGGTGGCAGTACATGGGGTGGTAGAGTGGTGCAGGGACGCAGGGGCCGTTATAAACCCAGACAAGGCATCGATCGTGTGATACTCCCTGAATAACCGGATCGTCAAGGCAGATGCTCCGGGTATTATGTTGAATGGATGTCCTCTTAGGCGAGAGAGTAAATTGAAGTACTTGGGTATAAACTTTGACAGGTGTTTGTCTTTTAAGGACCACGTGGAGGCTTTGGTGGTGAAGGCTGGTAGGGGACTTAATGCATTGAGGGCTATGGCAGCAACCGGGGTAGATCAGAGGATGCTTTACAGGCTCTTTCAGCAGTTAATAATTTCTGTAATTGAGTATGGTTTGGGGCTGCTGACAGTATCAAAGAGCCAGCTAGAAAGGTTGGAGCGCATACAGAATGCCGCCCTTTGGTTAATCCTGGGGTGCACAAAGGACACACCAATTATATGCATGAGGCATATGCTGGTGCTACCAAAAATCACGGATGGGCATAGGGTCCTTCAGGCCAAATGGTACCTGAGAGTTGCTGCAGACAGGGATCACCCGCTGCATGCAGCAATGGATATGGTCAAGGGTCATAGACTAAGACGAGGCAGGTCCTGGATGGCACAGGCAGAACTTTCTATAAGTCAGGTGTGTGATCTAGAGACCATCAATCGTGGAAGAGAGTGGGTTGAAGGTCCGGAAGACATGACGGACTGGCACAATGTAATAATAACACTGGGTCGTGAGTGCAGAGAATGGGCAGCGGGCCACAATGAGTTTGAAGTGCAACAGCTGATCCAGAGCAACACACATCAAGGTGACATAGTCATCTACACCGATGGGTCAGTGGTGAGAAACAGACGTAGTGGCTGGGGCTTTATTGCAAAGGCTAATGGACGAGTCTTGAAAAAGGAGAGTCTGGCATATGAGACTACGACCTCCAGCATGAGAATGGAGGTGGAGGCAGTAACAGCGGCATTCCGGTGGCTAGAGGAGACTACTGCAACACACGTTGTATTCATTACGGATTCAAAGAGTATGCTTAGTAAGGTGGAGAAAGGAATGTTTTGTGTGGAATGGCTCTTGTCGCTTCAGAAGTCACAGATTATGAGAATTGTATGGATATTTTGCCCTGGCCATGCGGGGGTGCGGGGGAATAAACAGGCTAATAGGCTAACAGGGAATGCACATCTTGGTGGCAGATTGCCTATGGACAAGGGGGAGGTGGTCGTGCGCTTGTGGGACCAGGTGGAAAAGGCGGAGGAACATATTGAGAATCCATATATGGAAAGAATGAGATTGCGGGGGATCGGCAGGGATCTGGAAGAATTTCAAAACTGAGAGGGAAGACCAGGAGAACTTTTAATCAGATAGCGGTGGGAACGACTAGTAGTGTGACTCTTCCCTGGTTGTTGAACGAGGGGACGGAGCACGTATGGGAATATCCTGAGTGCAGTGATGTCGGTTCTTAACTCAACTCATTGTTCTGGGTTTATTACTTTTATTGCTCTGGGTTTATTACTTTTAGTGTACTGGATTTATTACGTTTATTGTACTGGGTTTATTACTTGTATTATACTGGGTTTATTACTGTTATTATACTGGGTTTTATTACTTTTGTGATACTGGGTTTATTACTTTTATGATGCTGGGTTTATTACTGATATGATACTGGGTTTATTACTTTTATGATACTGGGTTCATTATTTGTATAATATTAGAGTTTATTACTGGCGAGGGCGATCACATGTTGCAATGTCCCACAGAATGCATCAGTTCATGTGGTGACACCGCCCCCGTGCCATGACACTAGGCTGCCAAGAATTTTCTCTTGCTGTCATCATCTGTCATAACATCTGATTGGAAATGCCTTGAATAGATTAGAACAGGAAGTGCCATTTGCGAAGGTAGCCGAAGATGAAAAACATACTGACCAATAAAAGATGTCAATTGAAACGAGAAAAGAGTGTTGAAGTGCTACATAGAACCTGTAATTTTGTATGGATGTGAAGCGTGGACAATGAGCAGTCAAGCTGAAAAAAAATAAAAACATCTGATGGCTGTGGAAATGTGGGTTCTGAGGAAAATGCAAAGAATACCATGGACAAACAGATGCAAAGGAACATGTCCTTCAAGAAACAAATGAAGATCGTAAACTGATTAGAGTCATTAGACGTACACAGTCAAAATTGTTTGGGCATGTTATGAGAAGAAATGAATTGCAGAACTTGGTGACAACTGGCAAGATCGAAGGGCAGAGACCAAGGGGAAGACCGAGAAGTAAATACCTGGATGGCTTGGCCACGGGGCATGGTCGAGACAGAAACACGGAGCTAATCCATGACTCTGGTTATCGAGTGAGATGGAAAAACATGACCGTCCACGTTTGTCGGCATGACACATGATGGATTGATGGTCTTCCTCTATCTGTCTTTCTATAAATCTGTCCAGTTGTCACAATATGTTCTAATTTTTGTACGTCACATAATATAACCAAGACCGATGACTGCCTCTGTCTGAAGTTGTGATAAGTTATCTTTGTCTCTTAGCTTTTCTTTAAAAAAAAAAAAAAGACTTTTAGATTTCTCACCATCCATCACCAAAGTTACTATCCTTGAAAGTTTAAAAAAAAAAAGTTCTTGCATGTTACCATGTTACATAAGAGTCCGTTTTAACATATGGCTGCGAATCCTGGAGAATTAGTAAACAGTCGAAAAAAATCTCAGGAAGCCTTGGAGATGTGGTTTTATAGAAGAATGCTGAAAATTAATTCTACAGCCCAAATGAGCAATCAAGACATTTTAAGGGAAGCTGAGTTCCAAAGAAAACTTATCACAAACACCAGAAAGAAGCAGTCATCATTTTTTTAGCCACGTTACGAAAAGACACAAACTGGAACATATTGTGACAAGCAGAAAGATTTGCTGAAAGAGAAATAAAGGAAGACAGAGTGAGAAGATTCTTCGCAGTCTTGTGTCATGGCACGAAAGAGAGTCAACACACGAAACGATCCATGACGTCAGAGATCGCAATTTGTGGAGAGGCATGATCACCCACGACAGCCGGCAAGGCACTAGATGATGATGATGAGATTTCTCACTTCGGCTGTCCAAAACATTTTCAGCATTCTTTTGTTAAATCACATCTCTGAAGGCTCTAGAAATGTCTTTGCTTGTTCATTAATTATCCATGATTTGCAGCCATATGTTAGAACTGGTTCTATGTAACACGCAAGAATTATTTTCCGAACTTTCAACGACAAGGACTTGTTGCTTAAGGCGGTCTTCGTTTTATAAATGCCGATTTTGCTTGTCCTATTCTGTTCTTTATCTTCTCCATGGCGCATATTCCATCTAAGGTTATCCATGTTCGTAGATATTATGAATGTCTGTACATTTATACTCCTATTTCTTGTAAATCCAATATTGCATTTGCGTTTTCGACATTCGATTAGCTTATCGGCGAAGAAAGACCGAACTAATGTCATATAAGATTGTTGGCAATTTGACGTTCAATGGTTTGCCACTGCTTTCTAAACGACCATATAACCGGAACTATTTGCGATATAATCCGAAATATGTGTAATATAACCCGAACCAAATGTGGTATAAACTACACCATATGTGGCATGCCGGTCTCTCTGGCTGAGGGGTTACAATACTTTCTCCGTAATCCCGTTTATCACGCAGAGTCTCGTAGCGGGAGAGAACTGGGAGCGGTTCCACCCCCGCTGGTGACTTGCGGGATACTGAGCCGGCCGCTCAGAAAGCAATGGCAAACTACTGAGCGTAATCTTGCCAAGAAATCAACAGACAGCTGAAAGATGCTGCTGTTGACAGCGATGTCCTGTAAAGGATATGAAAAAAAAAAAAATGTGACATAGCCTTAACTATATGTGTTATAACATGTGGTATAACCCTAACTGCATGCGATATAACCCTAACTACATGCATCTCCGTAACCCCGAATACTCTCGTAATTGACGTGAGCGGACGAGAATTAGAAGTAGTTCGAGACGCGCCAGTGACTTATGAGAGTATGGAGCCGGTCGCTCAGAAAGTCGTGGCGTGCTGATGAGCGTAATCTAGCCTAGGAATCAACATATAGCTGAAAGATGCTGATGTTGACCGCAATATCCCGAAACAGGATGGAAACGCGGGGGAAAAAAAAAGAAACTAATGAAAACCGTAAACTGTTTAGAGAAATTAGACGTAGAAAATCAAAATTTTTTTGGACACGTTATGAGAAGAAATAAAATGGAGAACTTTGTGACAATTGTTAAGATTGAAGGGAACAGAACAATGGGAAGGCAGAGAAGTAAATACCTTGATGGCTTGGCCACGTGGTATGGTCGAGACAATAACCCAGAACTGATCCACGACTCTGGTGACCGCGTGAGATGGAGAAACATGAATGCCCACACTTATCAGTACGACTGATGATGATGATGTTGATTATCTTTCCTGTGGCAAGCGATGAAGTTAAACAAAAGAGAAAGATGTTCTGGCCTAGAGAAACAGACTTAATAACTGACTGACTGACACCTTGCCGTCTTGACAGACGATAGTTTGTATGCTGAGGAAGACTTCCTAACCGCACTATCCATGTTGGTACTTGTGATTGTCATCGTGTAATGAGGACCAACTGCACTTTCCGTTTTTGCTCGTTTGTTCAAACTGGAAAGAGTCCATCCATCTATCATGTGTCATGCCGGTAAACATGGGCGGTCATGTTTTGCCATCTCACTCGATCACCAGAGTCGTGGATCAGCTCCGTGTTTCTGTCTGGACTATGCCGCGCGGCCAAGCCATCTAGGTATTTAATTCTCGGTCTTCCCCTTGGTCTCTTCCCTTCGATCTTGCCAGTTGTCACCAAGTTCTCTATTTCATTTCTTCTCATAAGATGTCCCCAAAATTTTGACTTCTAATGTTCTAATCAGTTTACGATCTCTAGTTGTTTCTTGAAGGACTTGTTCATTGATTTTTCTGTCTGTCCATGGTATTCTTTGCATTTTCTTCAGAAACCACATTTCCACAGCCATCATCAGATGTTTTTCAACTTGTCTGCTCATTGTCTCCACTTCACATCCATGCACAAGTATATATATATATATTCGGCGCTAACAGAGACCAGGTAGTACCGTCTACTGTTATACGGGCGTTGGGCGGCGCTTACCAAACCCGACACCCCACATTGTGCCAACGGCTTCGGGCGGAAGAGCGCAATTGGGAGGGTACAAGCCTTACCCTGGTGCGAGGAAATGCAAGCTAAAGACAAAATTGTCATGGCAGGGCAGACCAGGCCCTAAGCCTTGGTTGGCGACTGGTCTAGGATCGAAGCTCCGACAGGCGGACAGTTAGAGCATTGCTTTGCTGATCCGGCAGCTTCTGCAGCTTGTCTTGTTCCAGATGTAGGGGTGTTACCTTTCCTCTGGAGTGAACTAGGCGGGCCGAGAGAGGGATCATGCTGCATGGGCAACACATGATCTCTATATTTTAGCCCAGGCTTTGTGCTATGGAGAGGCAATAACTCCATCCCTGGTCTTAACTGGTCTCGGAATCAAAGCGAGAGGCAACTGTTACGGGTTATAAGTCCTTGTCAGTTGGCGTAGACATGGGGCGCCACGCGTTGCCTCTGACGGTGGGAGACACCTATAGGTGTCACTTGATCAGCTACCGCCCGCCTCAAGCTGGGCAGCCCCCAGCCAATTGGGTGCTGATCCGCCACAGCCTGCCTGCTTCAATGGGTGCTTGGGGCTAGGACAAAATCTGAATCGCAGGCTGTAAAACCAATGCACCAGGTACAAACAAAAATAAAAATAGAAACCTGAAGCTGCGGCTTGCAACCTGGAACGTGAGAACCATGTGTCCAGGATTTTCCACTGACTTGACCAATATTGACGATGTGAGAAAAACGGCTGTGATTGATGCCGAACTCAATCGTCTTAACATTGATATTGCTGGCCTGCAGGAGACTCGCCTCGCTGAGGAAGGGTCACTCAGGGAAAACAACTACACCTTTTTCTGGAAGGGTAGAGGGCAGGCAGAAAAAAGGCAACACGGTGTGGGCTTTGCAGTGAAGAATTCGCTACTGGGAATGATTGAAATTCCAGCAGGAGGAAATGAAAGACTATTATCCCTGCGCTTGGCAACCTCTTTTGGGTTTGCCACCATTATTACTGCATATGCACCGACACTCGATTCCTCTGATGATGTGAAGGATTTGTTCTATGAGGAGTTAGACTCCGTGATCAAGGCAGTTCCAAAATCTGACTACATTTATATGCTCGGTGATTTCAATGCTCGTGTGGGCAAGGACTCAAGTTCATGGCCAGTGTGCCTTGGAAAATACAACATCGGTCGCATGAATGAAAATGGGCAAAGGCTGCTGGAGCATTGCACCAGTAATGACCTATGTATTACAAACTCTTTTTTTTAAAACAAAAGAGATGCATAAGGTCACATGGAAACATCCAAGATCCGGCCATTGGCACCAGCTGGACTTCATCATCACACGGAGACAACATCTGAACCATATATCATTGACTCGTAGTTACCACAGTGCTGACTGTGATACGGATCATTCTTTGGTTGTTGCAAGGGTTAGACTGAGACCAAAGAGAATCTACACAGCTAAACACAAATCTAGCCACAGGATTAATATTATTAACACTCATGATCCTGAAAAGTGCTTTCAGTTTCAACAGCAACTTGAAGATGCTTTCACTGATACACCAGAAAATTGTACAGTAAATGAAAAGTGGGGTCAAATTAAGGAAACTCTTTATAAAACTGCCGTAGGGGTTTACGGCACTGTGGATCATAAGAGGCAGGACTGGTTTGCGGCCAACAGCGAGACTCTGCAGCCCCTGATTGATAAGAAGAAGAAAGCTCTCTTAAGAAACAAGGAAAGACCAACGCGTAACACTCTGAGTGAGCTAAGGCAAGCTAGGAAGGATGTGCAAAAGGCTGCCAGGCAGTGTGCAAATGATTATTGGATCAAGTTATGTGAGTCCATTCAAATCGCAAGTGATAAGGGAGACATAAGAAGCATGTATGAAGGAATAAAGAAAGCCTGTGGTCCAGTGATCAAAAGAAGTGCACCATTGAAAACCTTGACTGGAGAAGTCATCACTGATAAGAAACAGCAGATGGACAGATGGGTAGAGCACTATTTGGAGCTTTACTCAAGTGAGACCAAACTAGCGGATGATGCCCTCAACGCCATAGAGGCTCTACCAACTCTTGACCACCTGGACACACTTCCCACCATAACAGAAGTTAAGTGTGCTATAAATGAACTTGCATCTGGCAAGGCTCCAGGTAAGGATGGGATTCCAATAGAGGTTATCAGGAGTGGGCAAGACACACTCACTATACAGATCCACCAGCTAATAGAGCTATGCTGGCGTGAAGGACAAGTCCCACAGGATTTCAAAGATTCAAGCATCATAACACTGTACAAGAACAAGGGCGATCGGAGCGACTGCAACAACTATAGGGGTATCTCACTTCTGTGTATTGTTGGAAAAGTATTTGCCAGAATTGTTCTGCGCAGACTTCAAGTCCTAGGAGATCAAGTCTACCCCGAATCACAGTGTGGCTTTCGACAGAACCGGTCTACCACTGATATGATATTCTCATTGCGACAAATGCAAGAAAAATGCCGTGAACAGAATCAACCACTGTTTATTGCCTTCATCGACCTCACAAAGGCATTTGATTTGGTCAGTCGTGAGGGTCTGTTCAAGGCACTAAAGAAGATTGGCTGCCCACCAACTCTTCTGTCCATTGTGGAATCGTTCCACACAGGCATGAAGGGTATAATCAAGTTTGATGGTGCAACTTCTGAAGAATTTGAAATCAAGAGTGGAGTTAAGCAAGGTTGTGTACTAGCTCCCACCCTCTTTGGAATATACTTTTCACTTCTACTGAAATATGCATTTCGTGATCAGGATGGTGGTATATACATTCACTCACGCTCAGATGGCGGCCTCTACAATGCTCAGAGATTGAAGGCTAAGACCAAAATTAGGAGGGTACTGATCAGAGAGTTGCTTTTTGCAGATGATGCTGCAGTTACGACCCACTCTGAGGAAGAATTGCAATGTCTACTATCTGCATTCTCCAATGCTTGTTCTGAATTTGGTTTAACAATTAGCAAAAAGAAGACACAGATTATGTCACAAGGTGCACATGAGGTACCTGTCGGATATGGGTTTGATTGATGGCTCAACCCCACAGAGATAAATGATGAAAAATCATTTTTCCCAATGTGATCCTGCCCGTTTAATTAATTTGGTTGTACTGACTCATTTGTTGAGACCAGAAATAGAGTTTTAGAGAACCAAGGAATACCTTTAGGAAATACTGAAAATGTTGTACTCCCTTTTATACCCAGTTTATTCCCTAAGTGGTTCCTTGCCTCTCCTCTACCAACTAATTAATTCTATCTAGGGTAATTTAAAACAATTTGATTATGACAAGTAAAATACAATCAATACATGACCTGACCTTAGTTTTTGTGATTTAATACACAGAAATATGGATTTTGTAAATTGCATTCAAAATTACAATTTCCTGTCATAGAAATAAGGACATATACATATACATTAAATATTACAGACTTGATGTGCCCATGATCCGGTAGATAATTAACCGTTTAGATTTTTCGCAGTGGCCTGTAAAGCTAATCTTTTACTGGTCTGGATGATCTGAAAAAAAGAACTGTCTCCAATCAGGATTCTCCACTTCCAGCTTTGGGAATCACTCTGGCTATCATCAATTGTAGTATTATTTATTGTTCCTGGGTGTAGTAGAACATAAGTTGGCTCTTGTTTTCCTTTGTCTTGGCAGGTACTTATTTTAAATAAAGATTACCTCTCCTATGAGACAAATGGAATGGTTGCAGGTAGATAAGGTTTGACGCTACTCTGTCAAGGGCATCACTCAACCATGTGCTCACTCAACAGGTGCTGCCTTCAAACTTCACCAAGTCAGGTCTGGATTGACATGAATAAGACCACTACCTGAAATTCCATCAATCACATAATTCGAATAATATCAGAAATATGACATTAGGATTTACATGTAAAAGCCTAAGAACATAACCAGTGAAAACAATAAAATGGATCCTGTTCTTTAGAGAAAATAACATAGAAGAAAGATAGTCATGGTGTTTTCATGTAGTTATCACCAACACAGTTGTTTGCTCTCAATCCAATCTTCCACTATCAAGTGTTCAAGGTTTAACTAGCAGATGTGCAGTTTCATCATCACCTATGCCTGTCCTCAGGTTTATAGAAGTATTACCTTGAGTGATTGGGAATTTAACAATTATGTTGACCATTCTCTTCTGTATCTAGTTTTGTTCTCTACTTCATCTTTTCCTATTCAAGAAAAAGGGTCTTATACATTAAGAGCTTTTACAAGTCAGGTCCCATTTCCATGAGTATTTGCTTATAAACAAGATAAGTACATACTGGTATTATTCTTGTATAGCCTTCAGGTGTATTCTTCTTCAATAAATGCTTCAAGTGAGAAGATTTCTTCCATTCTCATGGATGTAACATTGATTATTATCATCAACATCATCATGGTTTTTCTAATAATTGTAATTAAAATCCTTATCATTATTTTCATAATGATTACATGGTTATTACAATCATCATCATTATTATCATGTTTATGACATTAGAAATCATTACATTATTCTAACATTATCATCATAATCATGGTTATATCATTTTCATTAAATTACAATCATCCTCATCATCTTTGAAATTCATTATTATCATTACAATAGACCATATGTGTTAACATGAACTACAAAGTGGGATTTTGCTTAAATTACAAACACAGATGTTGGTGCTATGCGTAATGTATGATATGGTTTGTGTCGTGCTTAGCGCACAAAACTAGATGATAGAGATATGAATGATACTTTATACAAAGTGGTGTTATGCGCCGGAGTGTACTAAAGTATTTTTTAGTTTACGGGGTACACCGAAGCATTTCTCTAGTGATAGGCATGGCATTCCACATCAAAGTTGCTGGCTATCAGTAGATTGACTGTTGGCTTATACTCCCTCTCTCTCACTCAGCATGTAACTTCACTCACTCACTCAACTCTGACATCATTCATATGTATGGATGATAATTTCACTCAGTCCACAGACACATTCATATGGGTATGGGTGATCATATAGGAATCATTCATCACACATCCTTCATACTGTCATGTAAAGTGGGTACTTATGTGATTTCCAAATGACAACATAACATGTTTACACCATATGGCATCACAATGAGGTCTCACCCATTCATCAGACACAATCATATCTGTATGGATGACAATCATGCATATGTAGGTGCTTTACACAGAATACATTCACAGGTTCACCAAGAATGACATTACAAGGGAATCTCCTCCTTCAACCTAACTTGTAGTCATGCATGCTGGTGGGTTTTATGAAATGATACATTCACATCTGTTTACCAATGATGAACTCACACATGAATCCTCACAGACATGTTATCAACAATGTCATAGTGATCATTGTGATCATTAGACACACTTAGGCAATTCATCCAGGATTTAGCAACATGGAGTCCAGGAGTTATCACATGTTCTCATGAAATACATACAATTTAGGTGATATATCCAATTCATATTCAGGCCTTATGAATTAAAATACTTCTTGCATGGCGGTTGGTTACGAACTATTATGAGGCACAAATATTATTATTGCCCATGGTTAACAGCCATGTTTATATATTTGCCTTACCCCAAGTGGCTGTACCATCACACAAATTATGAGACCTGTAGAGCTCTGGCTAGTTCTCATGTGCTCATGAATTAAAAGAAACTATTTGGTTGTCCATGTGCTCATGTAAAAAAATAAATTTACTGACTAATGTGCTCCATCTACTTGACTATACACATTCCACTAAATTCTCTATTAGTGCTGGCACATGTAAACTAGTTTTTAATCTTACCAGTGGGCCATATACATTATGTCCTTACCACTGTACTAAGAATTCTGAAGTTCCTTAAGTCACTCTAATTCATTGTAGATTCAGTTTCATGCTTAAGAAATAAAATGTATAACATGTGTCTAATGTTTTATACATTAACTAAGTTGCTTAGCTGGGAGAAAATAAACACTGTAGTTTTTCTCCTAATGTACAGTTTATCTTGTGACTATGATAACTGAGTATAATATTATTTAGTTTGTACTAAATTAAATTCTTTAAGAACTCATCATTCCAATCATTGTGGATTGAGCTGCTTAAGAATTAATTGTACAACTTGGATTAATGCTTATACATTAATTCAGGTGTTTGCTTTTGGGAGAAAATAACATTCACTATGGGTATTCTTAATTAATAGTTTATCTATAAACTATAGCAATTAAATTAACTTCTTAGTTCACCACACGTGTTCAACCGAGTCTACTTACCAACTCTCTTCTGGGAAAATAGGCTCACAACTAACTAAAATTTAACTGAATTAAATGTGGTGTTTACCTTATTTATCAGAATGTCCTCAACATGTCGACACGTTTCATGATCTGAATGAGATGCAATTTCTCAGAGCGATTTCGTAGGCTGAGGATGTTCTTTTCTCATGAATTTTGAACCTCTCTCACTCCTTCCGCTGCTTCAGTTCTTATGTCTCATGCTGACTGATGTACAAACAGGCCATGTCGCTCTGCACGCTGCTATTTATACGGTCCTTTCCGGGTTAATGTTTTTCATTCCCAACAGGTATATTAAATCTTGGATCGTACTATTATGGAACAAATAAATCGGTTGCGGTGAACGCCGATTTTTGTCGTCCTGGAAATATTTAATCGTGATGTTACGTTTGTGAAAATCTAATATATCACAGTACCATCAATCTTTATTGACGACGCCGAACTAGAGATAGTAGACCATTTTACATATCTAGGATCAGTGGTAAATAGCAAATTATCCCTAGATCAGGAAATCAACATCCGGATTGGTAAGGCAGCAACAACAATGAACAGGTTAAGAAAAAGAGTCTGGGAGAACAGGAAGCTTACTGCCAAAACAAAAGTCCTTGTCTATCAAGCCTGTGTCCTTAGTACTCTTCTCTATGGCAGTGAAACCTGGACAACTTACTCATACCAAGAGAACAATTTAAACAGCTTTCATATGCGGTGTTTGCGAAGGATTCTTGGTATTAAGTGGCAAGACAAAATCACAAATACTGAAGTATTGGAAAGATCAGGTTGTGTGACAGTTTATTCCATGCTCAGTCTTCGTAGACTTAGATGGATAGGACATCTTAGGAGGATGGATGATGGTAGAATACCAAAGGATATCTTTTTTGGTGAATTACAGATGGGTAAGAGATCTCAGGGTCGGCCTCTACTACGATACAAAGATGTGTGTAAGCGGGACATGATTGATACAGGCATTGATAATGCACATTGGGAGCAAGTCGCCGCTGAACGTGTTGCATGGAGGGCAAATATCAGAAATGGAATAAAGTCAAAGGAGAAAATTATTGCAGAAAAGTCACACACCAAGCGTTTGAGACGTAAGATGGTGCATGATGGTGGAAATGACCACGTGTTCACATGCACCCACTGTGAACGGACATTTACAGCGCAAATTGGCCTTATCAGTCACACTCGCTACCGCCATAGTTAAAAGTTATTATGCCTTTTTAAAGCACAAACTATCGTCTGTCAAGACGGCAAGGTGCCAATGGATGGATATATAATCATAAAGATCTTTCTTGCAGTGTGAGGTAAACTCACAGGCCTGACAGTGTCAGCACAACTGCACTGACTTTACTTAACTCATTAATGTGTAATTATCATCATCATCTTCTCAAACTCGACAACTGAATAGCCTTCTCTTAACGATACTATTTAGCGCACGTGGCCAGTCCTTCAACTCAAACTCTCGGCTCCTGACCCCCGACCTCAACTAATCTCCATCCGAGAACATCCGTTGACCCTTTGCGCATGCGTAGAAAGCGACGCCACCTGTGCATGTTGACACACGTGACAGTTTGAAGTGATCCGATGACCTGGGTCCTCTTCACTGGACGCTGGAGCTATTCCTGGTCCTTCAGAGCGCCAGACTCAGCAGCTCTGATGGCCTGGACTGTCCCAAAGGAAGGCTTTTATTTCAGCTGTAACGGTTTCTCGTTGAATCGCCCAGTTTTATGTCCGAGCCAGTGAGCGAGTTGTTGGCTGAAGAAGATGAAACGAGTGATGGGGCGCTAGGGGGTGAGATCTTGTGCAGGAAGAATGCATGCAAACACAAATAAATAATTTCCATAGTTAGAATTCAATGGCATATTCTGCAATCCATATCGCTTCACATTGTTTGTTCCAGCTGTTATAATCTCTCTCTCTCTCTCTCTCTCTCTCTCTCTCTCTCTCTCTCTCTCTCTCTCTCTCTCTCTCTCTCTCTCTCTCTCTCTCTCTCTCTCTCTCTCTCTCTCACACACACACACACCACACACACAAACACACACATACACACAGACACACACAAACACGAATAGACCCATACATACTAACACATACGAACACACATAAACACTCACACACATATTGTTCAAAGGAATTTTAACGCAGGCACATAACAATGATGAGGTCAAACACTATTAAGTTAAGAAGCTATGAAGCATCACCAGCGAAGTTACATGTTTAAGAATATGCATATTTCTATATGATCGACCAATCATTTCTCTTCTTTAAATGTTTGTGAATATACTGGACACAGAATTACGGTCCGATGTGTTTGTGTGTTTGTTATTTGTCACATGCTGGTTGTGATATACAATCATGAGACCTATGGTGATATCTCAATGGTGTGATACGAATTCTATCCATATCCCATAGTTGTAGGTTCATCGGTATGATATACCTGGCTAATGAAGACACCATTTTTTTTTTGGGGGGGGGGGGGGGGGGGTGTCTAGTTGGTCGGGCGACGAAGTACACTTATTCCTGTAGCGAGGCACCGTCGTAATTTGGAGGTGACAAGTTCGAATCCCGGTCGGTAACTATAATTGTCAAATTGTATGTTGTCTAGTGCGTCCTCTAATCTCTACTCTATTCTACTCACTTATACGAGGGTAAGTTAATAAGTAAGTCACAAATGGCTGCATAAAAATAACTAATTATGATAACAGCTTGACACCAGAGTATTATTATACTTGCATTGTCTCTTTATTTCTCAACATCATTTCCACCAACATTGATGCACTTATCCCATCGTTTCATCCGTCCTCCCAAACCGGCTGCATAGAACTGCATGCTATGTTTTCATTTACCTGCTATCCCACAGAACTGTGCGACTTACTTATTGACTCGCCCTCGTAACGTTTTCTACCCAGCTATGCACCGCTTTACGGGAAATCTCTAGGGGCTAAGTCCACTGAAAACCCAACTTGGCGGGAGACATTTCGCGATTGACGCCGAAGTTGAATGTGAAGTGAAAACGTGGTTTAGAAAACAGAGCACGCAGTTCTAAACAGCCGGTTTGAGAGGACTGATAAAACGTTGGGATAAGTGCATCAATGTTGGTGGAAATTATGTTGAGAAATAAAGGGACAATGTATGTATACAAATAAACTGGTTTCAAGTTGTTACCGTAGTTAGTTATTTTTTCTACCGCCATTTGTGACTGACTTATTAACTTACCTTGGTATGAGCACTAAACAAAACTATGTGTGTTTATTTATGAACTGTCTTAGTGGCCTAAAATTGTTCCCCAATTGATTTCCTATATGTATATATCTTTGCGTGATTAGTTTAGTTTAGTTTAGTCGATGGATCAACATCACGGCGCACGGGTGTAACCCATAAGTGCTCTGTTCTCCTCCTAACTCAAACCTGGGTCTGGAGAAACTCAGCTCAGTGCACGGATTCCGTAGCACCGGCGAGGATCCTGAAATACTTTGGGTAGATTTTTAACTCGAAATTTTGCCCGGGCAGCGCCGTTAGGCTACTCTTTTTCGATTTCCAACTGCCAATGGATTTTTTGAGTGCGCAACAATACACACGGGCGTCCGATCTCACTACCCAGAGACCAGGGGAAATTTTATTACTAGAAGCCCACGTGAAATAAATCCCGGTCCTCACCAGGCTTGAACCCTGGACCTCCAGCACTCGAGGCGGACGCCATACCTCGAGACCACGCATCCCATAATCTACAAGTTAATGGGAGAGACATTAGACTTGTGACAACTTGAGCAATTTGTGGAAAGAGAGACAGTGAGAGAAAGCCAGAGATAATACTTTATAGCCTTCTGTTATAGCAAGGAAGGATGTTAGCACACGAATACAAGCTTCTGAAGATCGCAAATTGTGGAGCCGCATGATCGCACTCGCCAGTCGGCAACTTACTTAAAACAAACACGCTAAGATTAAATCTGTAACTTAGTATATGTAAGGCCCTAGCACGCCCTTCCCTGTGTCAGTGATTTAAAAACATTTTTTTTTTTTTTTGTATTAGAAAAAATTCTCATAAGGACTGGCGGCAACATGTACTATTTAAACCTTTAAAGTATCTACACTGTTACTAAGTCTATCGGTTTTACGACCCGATGAATATTTTCTCAAACTTCCCTATTTGTGTTTGTGTGTTTTGTTTGTCAACTTTATTTTTTTCTCCTCTTCCGAATCTCCGCCACACTTGCTATTCCTGTTTGTTTTCCTGCTGTTTGTTTGTTGTTTTGCTAATAGCCTTCATAATTCTGAAAATCCCGTCTTTGATGTTTGGACAAATTCATCTCTTTGCTCTACAGTCCAGAAGTCAAGCGAAGGGAGACAAAAAACATTAGAAGAAAAACGAAGGGCAACAACTCTGAGATTGATTCTGGTCTCTTTGAGGATGGCCTGGGAGGTTGGGCAAACTTGAAACAAACTTTCGGTTGGCAAATTATTTCTAATCAGTTGTTGTTGTTGAAAAGCACCAAGAGGAATAGCGTAAAATGAAATATTTGATATTATATTGAATAAAAAGAATAATCGAAAGATGCAGAGAAATGTAGAAAGAACGTCGGGTGTATACATGGAGGGGGGAAAAGAAATCTAGTAAACGAAAGAGAGAGGGAGCGAAGGGAGGAAGAGCAGAAAGGAGGGAATGAAGAAGGAAGGGTTGCCTTTTGGCTAAGACCAAAGAGTAGATTTATCTGCACTTGATCTCGCCAGGTCGCAGATGCGGTCATCCAAACAAACACAAATCTCTGACCACTAAACATTGGCAGACAGGCCTTGGTGGACCAGAATTGACCGAAAGGGACTAAGTGGCCCTGAAGACAACAAAGAAGGTAAGAAGAGATAAATGTTGTGAGAGAGAGAGAGAGAGAGAGAGAGAGAGAGAGAGAGAGAGAGAGAGAGAGAGAGAGAGAAAGAAAAGGAAAGAGAGAGGAGAGAGAGAGAGAGAGAGAGAGAGAGAGAGAGAGAGAGAGAGAGAGAGAGAGAGAGATGCGAGAACGTGAATGGGACAGAAAGATACTGAGAAGGAGAGATTGATGGAGACTGAAGGAGAGAGAGAGAGAGAGAGAGAGAGAGAGAGAGAGAGAGAGAGAGAGAGAGAGAGAGAGAGAGAGAGATTGTGGGCGATATTGAAGCAGGAGACGGAGAAAACTGTGTTAGAGATAGACTGAAAGAGATAGACTGAGTGAGATTCAGAGCGACAGTCTGACACAGGGAGAAAAATATGAGAGAATTAAAGATTGTGCGAGAGAGAAAAAAAGAGAGAAGCATACAGACAGACCGTGACAGAGAATTATATATATATATATATCATCATCATCATCATCATCATAATCATCATCATCATCATCATCTTCCACTTCTGCCGTCAAGCGTCGTGGGGAGGAATAATTTGCGTTCCAGCGCCCGGTGGGCGGCACTGGATAGTGTCATTCCGCGTGGTTGTACAATGTCTTTGATGTCGTCAATCCATTTTCTTCTTGGACGTCCTCGTGGTCTCGTCGCAGATGATCTTTGATGTAAGGCCAGTAATGGTAGTTGCTGATGTTGCATTCTAACAACTTGGTCAAACCACTTGATCTTCTGTCTTTCAATAAATGTGGCACAAGGTGTTGATCGCACAGTCTGTCTGATAACAACATTTCTTACTCGGTCTCGGATTGTTAAGTTGGTAGCTCTCCTCAGGCATCTCATTTCGCAGGTGTTGATTTTGATATTGAGAGAGAGAGAGAGAGAGAGAGAGAGAGAGAGAGAGAGAGAGAGAGAGAGAGAGGGAGGGGGAGAGAGAGAGAGAGAGGGAGAGAGAGAGAGAGGCAGATGGAATAGTTAGTTGCAAATCCTTTACAGGACGTCGCAGTCAACACCAGAATTTTTTGTTTGCCATTGTGATCTCTTGGCAAGTGTACGCTCAATAGATACGGATAAGTGAGATTTAAAGTGAGAGAAAAAGATGGGGAGAGAACGGGTAAGGGACATTAAATAAGTGGGGAGAGAGCTTAAGGGAAATTGAAAATGAGAGAGAGAAAGATATGGATAGCGAAAGTGAAAGCTCCTCTTGCCCGAGTTATCATCATCATCATCATCATCATCATCATCATCATCATCATCATCATCATCATCATCACCCTCATCATCATCATCATCATCATCATCCACTTTTGCCGTCATTCGACACGTGGAGGAATGCTTGACTTTCCTGCGCCCGATGGGCGGCACTGGATAGTGTCATTCCGTGTGATTGTACAATGTCGTTGATGTCGTCAATCTATTTTCTTCTTGGGCGTCCTCTTGCTCTCGTAGCAGATAATCTTTGATGTAGGGCCCGTGCTGGTAGTTGATGGTGTTGCATTCTAACGAGATGGCCAAACCATTTAATCTTCTGCTTTTCTATATGTTTCACAAGGTGTTGATCCCATGGTCTCTCTGATAACATCATTTCTAACTCGGTCTCGGATGGTTAGGATGGCAGCTACCGTTAAGCTTCTCATCTCACATGTGTTCATTTTACGTAAGTGTGATTTGGATAATGTCCGAGTTGGACATTAGTAGCATAGGGTTGTGTGAATATGTTATTTATTATCTGTTGTTCTGCGGACATAACATATATTAGGATGTTCAGTATCATCATCATGTGCTATGCCGATAAGCGTAGGCGGTCATGTTTCACCATCTCACTCGATTACCAGAGTCATGGATCAGCTCAGTGTTCTTGTCTCGACTATACCACGTGGCCAAGCCATCAAGGTATTTACTTCTCAGCCTTTCTCTTGTTTTCTTCTCCTCAATCCTGCCAGTTGTCACCAAGTTCTCCAATTTATTTCTCCTCGTAACGTGTGCAAAAAAAAAAAAAAAAAAAAAAAATAAAAAAAATTGACCGTCTACATCTAATTTCTCTAACCAGTTTACGGTTTTCATCTGTTTCTTGTAGAACTTGATCATTAATTTATCTGTCAGTCATGGTATTCTTTGCATTTTCCTCAGAAACCACATTTCCACAGCCATCAGATGTTTTTTCAGCTTGTCTGCTCATTGTCCACGCTTCACATCCATACAAATGTACAGGTTCTATGTGGCACCTCAACACTCTTTTCCTCGTTGCAAATGACATCTTTTTATTGGACAGTATGTTCAGTTTGACTGAGTAATATTGCTAACACACAACGTCAGAAACGTGTATAAATCCTAAAACTACAGAAAATCAAAACTGAAAATATTGCCATTCGCCATTTTGCCCGGTGTTGTACCCAATGTTTGCCCCATTGATTTCCAGTACTGTCAGTCTCTCGGACCATGCTGTTTACACTTCTTGGAACTATTTGTTTGTGCGGACAGATCAAGGCGCCGTGGAGCCGTGTGGATTCTGGCGCAGTTAGGCGAGTGCCCCTAATGAGTCAGCGTTTGATGAATGAGGCTGGGTTGTGAGTTGGTTGGTGACAAAATACCTCACCTCCTCTCACAACTTGGCTCCTTCTGCTCGAACAGCGAGCTGGCATGTCGCAATAGCTGTGTTACTTGAAGTTATGGGCCTGATGTCTAAACCCTCAGAAACTAAACACTTCAATATGTCAGTTAAGCTAGAAGACATCTCGAAGCATGTATACCTACTGAACAACTCTAGCATCCCCTAAAGCTTCAGCTCTTCTAGAAGCCTCTAAAGCAGTGGTTCTCAACCTTTTTTGGCCGCTGCACCCCTTCAGCATATGTTCATAACGTCACCCCCAACCCCTTTTCGTATTTCCTCCCTTATAAATTTCCCCACCCTTACACACAGTATACGTTAAAATGAAAGCTGAATTTAATAACACATACTAGAACAAGTCTAGACGTCTACACAAAACGTTATTTGCGGGTCTACTTACGTTATAAACGAATTTCAGAAGAGCGAGAAGTACAGAACCGTAAGATAGGGGAGGAAAAACGATATCGAGTAATCGGTTCTTGTAATCGCGATCTTGACAGAATCTTAGCCCCCCCCCCCCCAGCCCCCAGCCCCCCCCCCCCCCCCCCGCCAAACCTTAAAATCTGGGGGAGAGGGGGGATATTTGAAGAACCACTGCCTAAAGATTGGGTTATTCAAGGATTCTCCAAGGTGAACTCTTCATAAAGTTAACACTTCATAAATTCTCAGGATTCTCCCAAATTTAAACTCTTCTCGGGACTTTCTACACTTAAGACTGTTCCTGGTGGGACTTCTTAAACTTGAATTCTTGTAGGGACTTTTAAAACTTGAATTCTTCTAGGGCCTTTTTAAACTTGAATTCTTCTAAGGGTTTCTTAAACTTGATTTCTTCTCACGACATCTTAAACTTGAATTCTTGTAGGGACTTGTAAAACTTTAATTCTTCTAGACACCTTTCAAACTTGCAATCTTGTAGGGACTTCTTAAACGTGAATTCTTCTCACGACCTCTCAAACTTAAATTCTTATAGATACTTCTTACACTTGAATTCTTCTTAAAGGGTTGAATATCTTTAACAGGACGTCGCATTCGACCCAAGTATGTTTAGCTGTTTGTGATTTGTCGCAAGTTTACTTTCAGTAATTTACCATTGTTATGTGAACGACTGGCACTAAAATCATTGTAAGAAAATCAAAGCAGGGCGGTCTGCTTTCAATCCTCCCCCAGCTTCTTAAACTTGAATTCTTCTATGGACTTTTTAAACTTGAAATCTTCTTGGGACTTATTAAACTTGAATTCTTCAATGGACTTATTATACTTGAAATCTTCTTGGGACTTCTTAAACTTGAATTCTTCTATGGACTTATTAAACATGAAATCTTCTTGGGACTTCTTAAACTTGAATTCTTCTATGGACTTATTAAACTTGAAATCTTCTTGGGACTTTTAAACTTGAATTCTTCTATAGACTTATTAAACTTGAAATCTTCTTGGGACTTCTTAAACTTGAATTCTTCTATGGACTTATTAAACTTGAAATCTTCTTGGGACTTCTTAAACTTGAATTCTTCTATGGACTTATTAAACTTGAAATCTTCTTGGGACTTCTTAAACTTGAATTCTTCTATGGACTTATTAAACTTGAAATCTTCATGGGACTTTTAAACTTGAATTCTTCTATGGACTTATTAAACTTGAAATCTTCTTGGGACTTCTTAAACTTGAATTCTTCTATGGACTTATTAAACTTGAAATCTTCTTGGGACTTCTTAAACTTGAATTCTTCTATGGAATTATTAAACTTGAAATCTTCTTGGGACTTCTTAAACTTGAATTCTTCTATGGACTTATTAAACTTGAAATCTTCCTGGGACTTCTTAAACTTGAATTCTTCAATGGACTTATTAAACTTGAAATCCTCTTGGGACTTCTTAAACTTGAATTCTTCTATAGACTTATTAAACTTGAAATCTTCTTGGGACTTCTTAAACGTGAATTCTTCTCACGACTTATTAAACTTGAATTCTTCTCACGACTTCTTAAAATTGAATTCTTCTCGGGATTTCTGACTTCTTAAATTTGAATTATTCTCGGGACTTCATAAATGTGAACTCATGTAGTGAATTTTAACACATGAGTCTATTTTAATGAGCTCGTGAATTTGAACTCTTCTATGCATTATGGAAACTTGAAGTCGTCTAGAGACTTCACAAACTTGAACATTTATAGGGATTTCACAAACGTGAACATTTCTAGTGACTTCACAAAGTTAAACATTTCTAATGACTTCTCACAAAGTTGAACATTTTAGTGACTCCACAAAGTTGAACATTTCTATGGAATTCACAAAGGTGAACATTTCTAGGGACTTCACAAAATAGAACATTTCTAGGAACTTCACAAAGTTGAACAATTTCATGTCGCAGTAGGCAGAACATAGCTGTCGGGTTGGGTGGTCATATGTTCGAAGACCCTGGTGGCAGGAAATGTTAAGGATATGCAACCCTTTAAGAAGAATACAAGTGTAAAGAAGTCAAAGTCAAAGAAGAATTCAAGTTTAAGAAGTCCCAAGTCCTAGTGACTTAACAAAGCTGAACATTTCTAGGGATTTCACGAACTTGAACATTTCTGGCGACTTAAAACACTAAAGATTGGGTTATTCAAAGGGCTCTGTAAGATGTAACTATTCATAAAGTCCACACATCATAAATTCTCAGGAGTCCCCCAAATTTAAACTATTTTCGGGACTTTCTACACTTAGACTGCTCTCGGCGGGACTTCGTAAACTTGAATTCTTGTAGGGACTTTTAAAACCTGAATTCTTCTAGGGGCTTTTTAAACTTGAATTTTTTCTGGGGGTTTCTTAAACTTGATGTCTTCTCACGACTTGTTAAACTTGAATTCTTGTAGGGATTTGTAAAACTTGAATACTTCTAGACACTTTCCAAACTCGTATTCTTGTAGGGACTTCTTAAACTTGAATTCTTCTCACGACTTCTTAGACTTGAACTCTTATAGATACTTCTTACACTTGTATTCTTCTTAAAGGGTTGCATATCCTTAACATTTCCTGCCTCCAGGGTCTTAGAACACATGGCTACTCAACCCGACAGCTATATTCTGCCTACTGCGCCATGTTGGCTTCAGCAGCATGTAATTACAGACCATAAACTATACAATTCGTCTGAAACCCTATACATGATTAAAATCTAAACCTAACCGTTTAACGGACACTCACTTGCTTAATAAGGTCGAAATTCAAACACCATAACTGTTCGTCAGAAGCTAATTACGTAGAATTTTACCACTATCGTTTTAAATTTCAGCTTGTATTTTTATTTCCCATCTTTTAATTTTCTTACCGTTAGTTCTGACTGTTAACAATCACAACAAAAATAATCACAGAATCTTAATTTTCACGATATTTGATAGCTTGGCTTGAGTTTCTGGTCGCAGGTGATTGTGTGGGCAATCAGTCGATCGTGTTTAGAAGTTTCATGAAATTCGACACTTCTTGAAATGTCGAGCGCGAAAATGAGAATAAATTCCTTTGAAAGCTGTGAAGTCAAAGGTGAGAAAACTCGAATTACCGCCCATTCGTCGCATTGTAATTAGCATACATTTTTTAAAAAAATCTCAAATTGTAGAAATACTGTTGTTCTAATTATTTATCATCATTATCATGTGCCTTGCTGGTCGACGCAGCTATAAAATTTCATCAAAACCGCGAGCATTCTGTGTTTTAGATAATTTTGATTGTTGATTATCTTACGCTCCGATTCACCGACTCTTCTTTTTTCTGTCCTTTATCCTCCGGGTAGAGGTCGGCATGGCCGAATTGATAAGATCGCTCGTTCTTAAACTTCCTGTGTGTGATGACGAGGTAGCGGGTTCAACCCCTACACCGATCAGTTGGACTAAAATGTTGTCTTCTCAGCCTTGATGCGGAGACCTAAATTACAAGTACCTCTGAAGTCGGAGTGGGTTCGTCTGATGGCGAGAGAGATTGATAATAGGAAACTATCCCACACGCAAAAATCACCCCAGTTTGAACTACGCTCATGTTCAAAGCGAACAAATAAACAAAGACAGTATCGTGTGTCGGAAACTGAAACACCATGGTCGTATTACGAGTCCCCGTGGATTAGACAGGACAGCAATAGAAGCCATGTTTGCTGGAAGAAGAAGCTGGGGCCAACAAAGCACGACGTTGAACACGGGCGATTAAACATACTCTGGGCTTATAAAAGGCATCAGGAAAGGGAGCTGGTGAAGAATCGAGAGTATTTCAAGCAGACGGCGTGAGAGCGACCTCTTGCGAAGGATGTGCAGTATCATGATGATGATGCGGGGTGCTTGATAGCACTTGCACTGAGTTGAGTTGAGTTGACTTGAGCTGAGCTGAGTTGAGTTGAGCTGAGTTGAGCTGAGCTGAGTTGAGTTGAGCAGAACTGAGTTGAGCTTATCTGAGCAGAGCTGAGCTTAGCTGAGTTGAACTGAGTCGAGAACTTCATTACAGTATTTGGAACATTCCCAAACGTGCTCCGTCCTGAATTTCCACAGCCAGCGAAGAGTCCCGATACTGATGGTGTCAGTAGCAGTCTGATTAGGTGTCCGTCTGGCCTTTCCTCTGAGTCCTGAGTATCGGCCAGAACCTGTGGTAACACTCTATGCAGCACCATTCTCTCATAGCCGTGATGGCCTATCTGTTCTTCTGCGCTACACGCACGATTCCTAGGGGCCCCGACCACGTCTGCCTTATCATGCCCCAATACCCCACCCAGCGGTACAGACCCAGCCAATCTGTCCGTCTGCTCGTTTCCCACCACACTAGCATGTCCTGGGAGGGAGAAGGGAATGCAAAAGAAAAATCACAACAACAGAAATGTGATTCCTGGGAAGAATAATCAATGTATCAAGAAGAGAAGAAAATTAGAATGAAGACATCAGGATAAAAGTGGGGAGTGATAGCAGCGCTAGATTTTATTAGAAGGCAGCAAGCTAAATGGTTTGGCCATGCAAGAAGGTTACCAAAAGTATACCACCACAAGCAATAATGTACAGACCAGATGGAAGCAGAGGACGAGGCCCACCACGTAAACGTTGGACGGAGGGAATAGCAGAGTCCATGGGAATATCGATACATGAAGCACATAAACGGGCACTCTCCCGTTGTTTATACTTCACCTCGACACCGCAAGGTACAAGAGGAGCAAGATGAGATGAGATGAGCTCTCAGTTTGTGATTGATGAATGAAAGCCTGCCGCTCTGCCTGAAGCATGCCTGTCTTCACCTTTCTGATCATACGAGGGTAATTTAATAAGAAAGTCACATATGACTGTAGAGAAGTAACTAAATATGATAACAACTTGAAATCAGTTTATTTTTATACGTACATTGTCGCTTTATTTCTCAACATAATTTCCACCAACATTGATGCACTTCTCCCATAGTTTTATGAGCCCTGCCAAACTGGCTGCATAGAACTGCGTGCTTTGTTTTCATTTACCTGCCATCCCACAGAACTGTGTGACTTACTTATTGACTCGCCCTTGTAAAAAAAAATTTCTACCCAGCTATGCACCGCTTTACGGAATAAACATGTGCCAGCATAAACACAGAAAACACACCTTGGCGGGAGACATTTCGCGAATGACGCTGAAAACTGAATGTGAAATGAAACCGTGATTTAGAAAAAAGAGCACGCAGTTCTATGAGGCCGGTTTGGGAGGACTGATAAAGCTATGGGATAAGTGCATCAATGTTGGTGGAAATTATGTTGAAAAATAAAGGGAGAATGTATGTACACAAATAAACTTATTTCAAGTTGTTACCATATTTAGTTATTTTTCTACAGCCATTTGTGACTTACTTATGGACTTCCCCTCGTTCTTTGTGTCCGTTACAGTTACGACATGCCTGTGCTGTTTGTCCTCAAGCCAGCGCAATACTGCGAGCATTTTTTAAGTTTACAAAATTCATGTGACAATGTTTTTTTCCTATGCACTGTTGATGAAAGAAAGCTGAGTGAGTGGAAGGGCCGAATGTAAGACGGGCCTGCGTGCCCAATTTGTTACTCTTTAAAAATAAAGTCTGTTCGTTCGTTCGTTCGTTCGTTCGTTCGATCACTGTCCCCACCCTCATTCTCAGACTAGATGCGTAAATACGCTATTAAACCAACACGGCAATTATAATCGATCTTAATGGATCAATTAATCAATCATGTGCCATGCGGAAAGCGTGGGCGGTCATGACTCGCCATTTCACTCGATCACAGGAGTCGTGGATCAGCTCAGTGTTCTTGTCTCATCCATGCCATGTGGCCAAGACATCCAGGTATTTTCCTCTCGGTCTTTCCTCTTGGTCTGTTCCCTTCGATCTTGCCAGTTGTCACCAAGTTCTCCAATCCATTTCTTCTCATAACATGTCCAAAACATTTTGACTGTCTACGTCTAATTTCTCTAATCAATTTACGATTTTCATTTGTCTCTTGTAGTACTTGGTCGTTGGTTTTTCTGTCTGTCCATGGTATTCTTTCATTTTCTTCAGAAACCACATTTCTGCAGCCATCGATGTTTTTCAGCTTGACTGCTCATTGTCCAAGTTTCACATCCCATACAAAAGAACAGGCTCTATGTATCCCATCAACACTCTTTTTCTCGTTTCAATTGACATCTTTTTATTGGTCAGAATGTTTTTCATCTTGCTAAAGGCTACTTTCGCCATGGCGATTCTTGTTCTAATCTCTTCAAGGCAAATCTGACAATAGGGTAGCCTGAAACTTCTTGCTCTGGAATCCACATTGTAGAAAAAAAAAAAATGTACGTAGTCATGGGACACGCGAAAGAGGAGGGGAATAGAGATGAACAATAAAGGAAAGTATTTGAGGGAGTTACAAGAAATGGGAAAGGGAGAAAGGCGTGACGGGAGATGGCAGACGATCTACGCTCTAGTGAATATTAATGATGGTGATGTTACTAATTCTGATGATAAGGATAGTGATACTAATACAGATAATAAAGTGGAATTCTAATAATAATAATAATAATAATAATAATAATAATAATAATAATAATAATAATAATAATAATAATAAGAAGAAGAAGAAGAAGAAGAAGAAGAAGAAGAGAACAACAATAATGATGAGAAAGAAGAAAATGAAGAAGATGAGAATTACCCTTATCTCGTCATTAAGGATGTGAATTGTTTACGACGCATCATATAAATAGCTCACGCCTTGACGAGGTAAAGTGATCATTACTCTTCCAAGCAGTAATTCAGTAATCAAAAAATGTAAAAGCCAGGAAAGAATACGTTACGTCACACCTATTACCAAACCTGATACTCTAAAAACAAATTATAAACACTACCTGGGACGAGCGAAAGAAGTGAAGTATATGAGAAGAAACGCTGAAATGATGATGATTCTTAAGTTACACGACACAAGGGAAGATAATCATGTCCACTTGTTACGAGCACCAGGTGTGACAAGTCTTGATTACCTCCCATATGTCGGACATTTTCTTTTGATTAAATTCTGTCCTTTGATTATGGTACGGCCGCCGTAAACAGATCCCGTTGGGTAGTCTTGTGTATAGCATTTTGTTATTGTGTTCACTTGCTTTAAACTGAAGCATAGACCATACCCACGCTACTACTTCTAGTGAACTGGAAGTATTTTTATGCGTGGATTAGCTTTCCTTATTACCATTGTCCCTCGCCATCAAGCGAATCCACCCCCTGACTTCGGAGGTACTTGTAATTTACGTCCCCAATTCAAGGACAGGAAGTCAACATTTTAGTCCAACTGTCCGGCCTAGGGGTTGAACCCGTAAGACCAGCATCAGCACACTTGGTGTTTAAGAAAGAGCGTTCTTACGCATTTGGTCATGCTCATCTCCGTATATAGAATATCAAACCGGTGATTTTTGAGGTGACTGGAAAAGAACAGATTTCAAAACAGTGATATTCTTGAGGTGACTGGCCTAGCACAGATATCAAAACAGTGATAATCTTGAGGTGACTGGCCTAGAACAGATATCAAAACAGTGATATTCTTGAGGTGACTGACCTAGAACAGATATCAAAACAGTGATATTCTTGAGGTAACTTGCCTAGTCCAGATATGAAAACAGCGATTTTCTTGAGGTGACTGGCTTAGAACCGATATGATAACATTCATTTTCTTGAGGTAACTGGCCTAGAACAAAGATCGAAACTGTGATTTTCGTGAGGTGATTGGACTAGAACAGATATCAAAACAGTGATCTTCTTGAGGTGGCTAGACTAGAACCGATATCAAAACAGTTATTTTCTTGAGGTGACAGGGCTATAACAGATATCAAAGCAGTGATTTTCTTGAGATGAATGGCCTAGAACGGTTATTTCAACAGTTATTTTCTTAAGGTGACTGGTCTAGAACAGATATCGGCGATCATGACTCTGCAACCCTCTAGGTTATCTAATAATAAATACGAGTGGACGGCATTTTCGCCTTAGAGGTGGTGACCGTGTTTTACAACCCCCGACATACTGAGTGGAGGGTTAGAAACCAGCAGCGGGCGATTTGGAAGCCAGCGTCTTGAGTTGATTTTCATGGTAATAGCGTCGGTTGTTGAGAAAGCAATGCAAACTACAGAGCGTAAACATTACATATTAAATCGACAACAGCCTAAAATTGCCGAGGTTGACTGCTACGTTTTGTAAAGAAAATTCAATTAATTTTACTGTTTATTTTACTGTTTACTGCACAGCTGTTTAAAGTTTCTATGTTTTTATTTTATTTGTTGTTGTTGATTTTTGTTGTTGTTAATACAGAATATGTATTTCTTCGTCGTTCATCCTTTCCCTAAACTATATCAGCGTCTGTGCACTAAGTGCTTGCTTGCTTGTGTTCGTTGGCTTGAGCTCTAACGTGAAGTCCTGTACGTCGGATGAAGGCATCCTGTTGTCCAACATCAGTGTGATGTCATACAGGACCTGAGGTTTGCGTGAGTATCCGTTGTCCCATGTCTGGCTTATCGGTGTGCAGACTGGTGGTTCCTCGCCGTACAGGCAGACACTCTCCGACTTCGGAGGATGTGTACTAAGTGATTAAATGAGTGATCCAAAAGGTCGAGGCGGGTTCTGTACGTTGATAGTGGATTGAATCGCTGAGGAGGTCTGTTGTCCGTAAAGTCGCCTTCATCTTCGTTCAGGGACTTGCGGGAGTTGAGGGAAATGAACGAGCTGATAAACTTGATGGCTCTGCATCCCCTGCTGATAGCCAGCCCATGGATCGCGCTGACGTTATTAACACCCTTAGAGAGATGTCGAGAGCGGAGGACTTTAACGTTAATGAATTCACATCGTTGTCCATAATCAGAGAGTCGCGAGTAAGACTTGACACGGCTAGACTCGAGAGACATATCCGCAGAACGAGGAGCCTCGTCAACCAACATAGAACTGGTACTATTAGCCGCCGGATGCTGAAGCATATTTAAATATTGAGCACAACCCACTACTGGCAACGCTGATCGCATTCTGGTATGAACCTAAGGCCTATCCACGCCAATATGGAAGCACTATGGAAGCTGAAGCATATGTTGGGAGGGGGGAGGGGAATCTGAACAACTATGATCTTGTCCGGAGTGAAAGGTGATATCCCAACAGATAACGGAACTTCTTTCTCTAGAACAATTCCTTTGGCATGGGAAGATCCTTGGAAGGGATTGGCCTTTCATCGGGTGTTCAAGTGAGCGTTCTTGTAATTATTGTCGTGTCATCTTTGTTCACTGCGGTGATGCCGATACGCTGTGTGCGAATTGGATATCATTATGCCTTGTTCTGCCTCTCTTCGACCTGAGGAGCGAAATTGGGAGGGTACAAGTCTTATCCTAGTACGGGGAAATGCAACCTAAAGACTAAATGGCATGGCAAGTCACAAAAGGCCCTAAGCCTTAGTCGTCAACAGGTCTAGGATCGAAGATCCGACAGGCTGTTTGTTAGAGCATTGCTTTGCTGATCCGGCAGCTTCTGCAGCTTGTCTTGTTCTAGACGTGTTAGTGCTACCGTTCCTCTGGAGTAAACTAGACAGGCCGAGAGAGGGATCATGCTGCATGGGCAACACATGGTCTCTACAGTTCAGCCCAGTTTTGTGCTATGGAGAGGTATAACTCCACCTATGATCTTGTTGTAGTTATTATGCCTCTTTTGAAGCACAATGTAACAAGCTATCATCTGTCAAGACGGCCAGGTGTCAATAAGTGATTTAACTAACATGAGAAGCAAATACGCAAGTATTGTTTGACACTCGTAGTATGGAAACAATCAACTAGATCATTTCATGCTACTGCGTTCCGGTACTTCTATTCCTGATAATTTAATCAATACTTGTGATTGTACTTCTTAATACACAACAGAACAGCCACGTAATAACACAAACACGAACCGGGGATTAAAATAGCCCAGCAAGAACCGTTACTCACATCATTCAGGCCAATGGCCGTATCGATATTACCTTTTCTAACAAGAATTCAAGCCGCAGGAGTCCGGCTAAAGCTGGTATTGACACAAACTTTCTTGTGTCCGTTTTCCTTGAAGACGTTTGTACTCACGTTTGCCCTTCTTTCTCGACTAAGTCTAATCCCTCTGCCCTTTGTTCGGCGAAGGATGAGAGAATTCGCTCGTGTTTTTCATCCTGTTGGCATTCAAGAATGGTAAGTTAGAGAATAGGATGAACAGGGACCAGCCAACGAATAACAAAGTGGTCTATCTCTTAGTGAATGTAAAGTATAGGGCACTTTTGTGCGGCTTGAGGGATGTTGGGTAAATGATGCTGACGCCATATTTATATAGACCATCAGCACTTGGACGAACGAACGAACGAATGAATTAAGTTAATTTTTAAATGATCAGAAATTTGGGCACACAGGCCCGACTTATATTCGGCCCTTCCAACCACTCATCTTTAGCACATCAGTTATCTATTGTCCAGATATTTACTTCTCTGCCTTCCCGTTTTTCTTTCACCATCAAACTTGTCAGTTGTAACCAAGTTCTCCAAATTATTTCTTCTCATAACTTGTCCAAAAATTTGTGACTGTTTACGTCTAATTTCTCTAATCAGTTTCCGGTTCTCATTTGACTTTTTGTACGACTTGCTCATTGAATTTTCTGTCTATCTACGGTATTATTTGCATTTTCCTCAGAAACCACATCTCCACTTCTATTATATGTTTCTCACAACAGTGGAAAATAAACTCTATGGACCACTGAGTGAACTAAAAAGACAGTTAAATTCATTCAAGAATCAACAATGCAGTTGTAGATACATTTCCAGCGAACGAAAGAAGAAAAAGGCGATGTTTTTTTCAGTCTATCTGCTCATTGTCCACGTTTAACATCGATACAAAAGTTAAATGGTTAAAAAAACAAAAAAACTGTCACTTACTGCCTACAGCACCTTGCGGTGTAGGACTAGTTTTTTTTTTCTTGTTGTGGGGGGGGGGGGGGGGGGAAAGGGGGGAGCTGGAGGGGGGAGGTCTGGTGTCTGAGAATTAAGGCCGCCTGTCTAGTGCAATCGCCGCGAAATGTGCAGGTTAGAGTATACATTTTACCCCCGACGGAAAATAATCCACATCTTACCGAGGATGCGAACCTGGGTCTCCTGATGGAGAACCCGGCGTTTTAGCCACTCGGTCATCTGCTCCTCAAAGTTAGACACCCACACAATAACATACACATGGTGTGATGGGTGATGTGCTCAACACTATGCCGGCCGCCTTTTTTCCCAAGGATATTTCATGGCACTAATATTAGGCTGAGTCAACCTGGGCCTTCCGATCAATTAAAAAAAATCCACCTTTGCGGAAATTCGAACACATGCCCATTGGGTTGGTAGGCTCATTCATTCATTCATTCATTCATTCATTCATTCATTCATTCATTCATTCCCAAGACGGCCAGAGAAACGCTTTAAAGACACTCTGAAAATTTCACTGAAAGCTTTTGGAATTCACCATGACACCTGGGAGAATGCAGCCAGAGACCGAAATTCGTGGCGTGCATCATTACGCAAGGGTGCAGTCACTTGTGAGGCAACCAGGACTGCAAGAGCTGTGAAGAAAAGACAGAACAGAAAAACCACTGCAGGAAATCCTCCTCCAGAAACGTCAAACATACTTTGTCCACATTGTCAAAGAACATTTCGAGCCAAAATAGGCATTATCTGCCATCTTAGAACTCACGGCTCCATACTTTCAATCCCACTGGATGAAATGAATGGTCATTGTCATTCTTGATGGACAAACAACACATTGATTCATTGATTCATTGATTCATTGATTGGTTCATTAATTAATTAATTAATTAATTAATTAATTAATTAATTAATTAATTAATTAATTCATTCATTCATTCATTCATTCATTCAGTAGCATGTCCTTTGCGGAACCTAGCTCCCATAACAACCTTCCGGAAAACCTCTCGAACATAAGCAAGATGTCCCGCGTCCGATACACCCATCTGGAGATCATCCGCCACATCCTGCACCCATCTTCTCTTTGGCCTTCCTCTTCTTCTCTTCTCAGGCATATATCCCTCCATTATTGCTCTCTCTAAACTTTCGTGGCGTTTAAAGTGATCAAAATATTTCAATTTTCTTTGTTTTATCGTCTTCGGGTTAGTAGGCCAGTGAACTGATGTTTATTCCTCTACAGATTCACGCGGCCACAAAAGTCATAGCCCCTAGCGGGTAATGGTAGGAGCAGACGCAAACATAATTCTTCCACAATTGCAGCATGATTTATGCTTATATCATCAAGGGGACTCCGTAGCCAAGAGGTTAACCCGCATGCCTCACGTTATAAATTTTGTGAGTTCGATTCCGGACTACGTTCGGTTCACGAGTGCAACCTTCTCGGAGACTCATGAGGGTCGGTGCTGGAGCTACAGAGTTCGTGCTTTGTGCGACAATTTTGGCATGCCGCCGTGCTGAATGAGACCGAGCCGTATGGGATAACACCCGGTGCAATGAAATCGAACTCTTGAAATGTAATCCTCATTTTTAAATACTCCCTCATAATAGAATGATTTGTAATTTGTAAAATATCACTATCATAGCACACGGATATCTCCATAAGTGCACCAGTCTCTTCCCATATATCACGTAAGGAGACTCTCACGAAAGTGCACACACTCTGTATTGCGTGCCAGGTTCTAAATCCACCTGAATAGCATATAAAAAGTAAATTAAGTACTTTTTAGAAACCTTAATTTGTACTGGATATATGGTGCGAAACCAATATTTTTATATTCGAGCGAGCTTCAAATGAAAACCCTAACAGTGTGGTAGAAATTACAATAACCACGCCTTTGTCTTCTAGCCTGTCAATATTGTTGTTAAGGATGTCAAGAGTGACTTCACGGTGCAGACGAACACGGTGACGTCATAAGGATAGTTAACAGATGGCCGCCCCACTTTTGACAGCACCTAACAGGAGCAGCGTTCTGTTATCATTTTTTTTCTTTTAATCCATGAAGGGGTGAAACCTACAGAAATTCATCGGCGAGAGAAGGTCCAGTATGGTGATGCATACCTATCTGTCCAGAAAGTGTACGAGTGGAGTAGGAAGTTTCAAAACGGCGTGTCTTCTGTGAAGAGATACAGCAAGTGGTGCATGAGTGATTACATACACCGCCAAGACATTTTTTTTTTCTACAGGAATCCAAGCACTTTATCGGCACTGGAGGACTTGCAATGAACGCGGAGGTGACTACAAAGTGACACATTTGTTCTTTATCTTTTCAGAATATATTCACCCAAAAAATCATTTAAGGTTTTCACTGGAAGCCGCCTCGTACCAAAATCGCCTATACAAGTAAAGTAAAATATAAGGGTCGCTCATTGAAACCCATTCCAATGGCTTTATTACAAAAGCATGAAAGAAACATCAACAGGTGTGGTAGAATTAAACAAAGCATTCATTTTGAATGAATTATGCACCATGGGTTGGTCAGAAGAAGTCACCGTAGGCATTCAGGCAACCATCCCATTGCTTAGGTAGGCGGCGAATGCCGTCCGCAAAAAAGGATTGTGGTTGACACCTGAACCAAGTGTTTACCGCGTTCATTACGTCTGCATCTGTGTGAAATTGTTGCCCCTTGAGATCTTGTTTTAGAGGTCCGAACAAATGACAATCACATGGTGACAAATCAGGACTATAGGTTGGATGTTGCAGAATTTCCAAATTCTTCCAAGCGAATGCTTCCTGCACAATTGCAACATGCGGACGAGCATTATCGTGCAACAAAATCATACAGCGAGAAAGCATGAAGGTCGTTTATTCTTGATGTCACTGTTGTCTTCGACACACATTTGTTATGGTACGCTGCCTGCATTCTCCGATGAATGTCCACTGGTCGACATCCTTCAAATGAAAGAATCTGAATCACCGCTCTTTGAGTTTCTTTGGACGGATTTTAAATCAACCCGGCCATTTTCTCAACGGGCAGAAACAGAACCTTTGCATCATAGGACGGTAAGCACGTGCTCTTTTATTCATTGGTCAGTACTTATCACATGACTATGACATGATCATGTTCAACGTACGCAATTACGCGCGGTGCGGCACGAACGGATTTCAAATGAACGCTCCTAATAATTTTTACACACCTTAAAGACTACTGGATATATTGTGCTAGATCCATACGTTTATACACTACTTGGCACTCGCTGGGTGATGTGTTTAGTATCACACCGGCAGCCTTCACTTCCCAAGATATTTCCAAGTACCCGGGACATGCTGCAGTCGAGGGAAATGAACGAGCTGATAAATTGGCCGGCTCTGCATCCCCTGTAGACGGCCAGCCCATGGATCGTGCCGATGGTATTAACATCCTTAAAGATATGGCGAGATCTGAGGACTTTGACGTCAGTGAATCCACATCGCTGTCCAGGATAAGAGACTTGGGAGTAAGAATTGGCATGGCCAGACACGAAAGGTACATCGGGAAAACGAGGGGCCTCGTCAACCAACACAGAACTGGCACTATTAGCCACTGGACGCTGATGCATATGTTGGGGGGGGGGGGGATCTGAGCACCCATGGACATGTCCGGAGTGCAATGACGATACCCCAACTGATAACTGATAACTGATTCGAAGTACCTATTGCAGATTGGATCGTCCTTTAAACGCAGGTCAAGGTTTAAAACCCGCCCCGATACAGTTTCGAATCCATGACGACGGAGCCGCCAGTTGAGCGTGTAGCTACTTCGCCACCTCGGCTCCAGAATCGCTTGTGGCCATGTGAATCTGTAGATGAATTCAAATCAATTCACTACCCTACCAACCCAGTGGTTATGTGTTCAAATCTCCACCGAGGAGGATATTGTAATTGATCAGAAAGCCCAGGTTGACTCAGTCTAATATTAGTACCTTGAAATGTCTTAGGAAATAAATGCGGCAGTAGGATTGTGGCCACATCACCCATCACACCATGTGTGTGATATTGAGTGGGTGTACGACTTTTGTATTGTACATAGTACCTATACTTTTGTATGGATGTGATAAGTGGGCAATGAGCAGACCGGCTGAAAAATATTAAATGGCAATGGAGATGTGGTTTTTGAGGAAAATGCAAAAAATGCCATGGACAGACAGAAAATTCAATGATCAGGTCCAACAAGAACCAAATGAGAACCCGAAACTGTTTACTGAAATTAGACATAGACACTCAACATGCTATAGATGTTAATTTCCTGATAGGATCTCTAATTTTGAAACTTTGCCTGGGCATGAAGTGTTCGGTTCGCTCTTTTCGGTATCCAACTGTAGAACTATTTGTAATGATCGCAACGTATGCATTGGTCTTTATATCATCATCATCAAGTGTCCTGCCAGCTGGCGTAGGCGTTCATGGCTCTCCACAGATCTCGGTCTTTGGTTTTCTGGATCATTTGTGCTGCTGATAATCCTCCGTGCCACCGTCTCAATCCATCCAGCATCATTTCTCTTGGTCTGCCTCTGCCTCTCTTCCCTTCGATCTTTCTAGTTGTCACGATGTTCTCCAATGCCTCTCTTCTCATTACATGACCAAAGAAGGCTGTTTGTCTCTTTCGTATTGTTGTATATAGTGTTCTAGTTTCATTAGCCTGTTTCAGGCAGTCGTCGTTTGTTACTCTGGCAGTCCAAGGAATTCTCAACATTCGTCTCAGGAACCACATCTCTGTTGCTTCTAATTTCTTCTTAATTTGTTCATTTTCATTCCAAGATTCACTGCCATACAGCAAAACTGGTTCTACATAGCATTTCAGCACTCTCTTTCTTACACTCAGTGATAGTGACCTATTGGACAAGATACTCTTCATTTTCTGAAATGCGGCCTTTGCCTGCCCTATTCTCAGAATAATTTTGCTCTTAATCTCTGTTGTACATCTTCCATCTGATGTTATAAATGTCCCTAGGTATCTAACATTATCCACTTGGTGTCATATATATATATATATATATATATATCCACGTGCTGATGCTGAAAAAATAAATCCATTGCTACTAAACTATAGTAGCACATGTATGAATTACCCTTGAAATCAAAGTGTACGAATGCAAAGAAATAAATAAAACAATGAGTCTGACATTGTGATGTTTCAGAACGCAATGGTAAACTACCAAACATAAAATTTCATTGAAAATCAATCTAAGGTTGACTTGTGCAGTTCTGAAAAAATCAATACAACTCTTTTATGGGATTTACAATAATTTATGTTTTCCTACAATTAATTGTAACCCGATTCCTCACTGTACCCCAAATACTGTATTCTTTCTTCTTTACTTACTTTTCTATTTAAAACAACCACAATTTAACCGCTTCTTCCTACCCCGTTCCCTCCTCATTCCTCTCTTCCGCCTCCTCCCCCTAACTAATCTGATTGAATCCCTCACTCTCATCCTGGCGACTTAATACTCTTCCGGTTCCAGCTATTACTTATTGTCATTCCCAGGTCTCTAAGCCTTGCCCTGAAACACGCGTGTTTGCACTACCGTACATTATCTGCTAATAGTTCTTAAGCGGGCTAGGGAAGTCTTCCAACCTGAAAACTCGTCTCAAAGACGTCGTGCGGGCATGTTGGAAGGAGGCTGATGATGTCTCGGGGCTGCGTGCAGGTCAGAGGATCAAATCTTTGACCGAGGATGGGACTAGATCCAGCTTGAATAGGGTCGCCCGGGGTGTAATCACAGCAAAGATAATTACCTTCGTAAGCATCATTTGTATTTTCGTGTTCGTGAATTCTTTGAATGTGGGTGTATTTGTTTACACGAGTCAGAGCCCCCGTTAACTGCTAGCTCCACTTTTGTATTATATTTTTATGATTATTATATCGTCTGTTTCTCCGTCTTATTCTCCTCATCATCATTATTATCATCATCGTCACCACCACCACCACCATCATCATCAGCACAATCGTCATCATCATCTTCTTCTTCTTCTTCTTCTTCGTCTTCTTCTTCTTCTTCTTCTTCTTCTTCTTCTTCTTCTTCTTCTTCTTCTTCTTCTTCTTCTTCTTCTTCTTCTTCTTCTTCTTCTTCTTCTTCTTCTTCTTCTTCTTCTTCTTCTCAATCCCTTTTCCTCCACCCCTCCTCATCATCCTCTTCCTCCTGCTCTAATCATCATCTTCTTCTTCATTTTCCTCTTCATCATCAACTCCACATCCTTTTACTCGTCATCCTCTTTGTCCTATTTTTCCTCCCGCGTCTTCTCTTTCTTCATCTCCTTCTCCTTGTCCACCTCTTCTTCTTCTTCTTCTTCTTCTTCTTCTTCTTCTTCTTCTTCTTCTTCTTCTTCTTCTTCTTCTTCTTTCTTCTTCTTCTTCTTCTTCTTCTTCTTCTTCTTCTTCTTCTTCTTCTTCTCTTCTTCTTCTTCTTCTTCTTCTTCTTCTTCTCAATCCCTTTTCCTCCACCCCTCCTCATCATCCTCTTCCTCCTGCTCTAATCATCATCTTCTTCTTCATTTTCCTCTTCATCATCAACTCCACATCCTTTTACTCGTCATCCTCTTTGTCCTATTTTTCCTCCCGCGTCTTCTCTTTCTTCATCTCCTTCTCCTTGTCCACCTCTTCTTCTTCTTCTTCTTCTTCTTCTTCTTCTTCTTCTTCTTCTTCTTCTTCTTCTTCTTCTTCTTCTTCTTCTTCTTCTTCTTCTTCTTCTTCCTTTAATATAATGCACAGAAGGACAGAAGAAGAAAAAAGACAAGTTGCAACTCATTACCCCGTCAGCCCCAAGCCATTCACACATTTGACGGATGGCTGTTACATTCACCCGACGAACGATCTTTTTATAGACGCTCTTAAAACTGTCCCATGAGAGGACAGACTATTTTTCACCCCAAGGAGAACGCATCTCAAACGCCCTCCTGTATTCATTAGTCATTTTGTTTCTGTCATTTAGTTTTTCCTTCTATTTGTTTTCTCCGATGCGAAGATTGCTGTCCAGTGTGAAGTCAAGAAAATACTTGTGACGTTGGAAATCCGGTGTTATTGAGTCGAGCGAGGTTCACCCGCCCAGCATTTGTTTGTTTTTGTTGAAATATTAGCTGTGAATACGGCAAAGGATACTATATATTTAAGAAATGAAACATTTACAATTAAGACAATAATTACGAATGTGAGATGATGGTGATGATGATGATGATAATAATAATAATAATAATAATAATAATAATAATAATAATTATTATTATAATTATTATTATTATTATGCTGATTATTATTATTATTATTATTATTATTATTACAATTATTATTATTATTATTATTATTATTATTATTATTATTATGAACATTATTATTATTATTGTTAACATGATGATGATTAAAAGTACTAGAGAGCTTTGGTAATCATAGACTAAATCTTTAGGAAGGAAAAATCCCAACTGCACTTCCTAGCGGTAGAGGATGGGAAACAGATCACGGTGTGGCAAACGCAGCCCTGGGGACCGAGTATCCACCTGGATAAGTGGACAACTTTGCAGCTGAGCAGAGCAGGGCACTCACTTGACCTGACTGGCGGAAACGCCTGTCAAAGGCTGTGATAACAGACCCCCATGTGGATGTGGATGGCAAGGGGGAAACACCACATTATCTTCTCAAGATTTCACGAGGAATCACATATCTGTAGCAGTCGACGACATCTTAGGACATCTTGGGACATCCTCGTCAGGTAGGGACAGTCATGAGCCACAGGTGACAACAAACCGTCATCCAGCTACTGATGGCAAAGTCATAATAAATAAATGTTAAAATAGGGAATACATTTAAAATAGGAAATACATTTAAAATAGGAACATGGGGTGTTAGGACATGAAATTAGTTTGGGATGTTGAACAATGTGATAGTAGAAATGAAAAGTATTAATATCAATATCCTAGGCATAAGTGGGATGAGATGGAAGGGATCGGGTAAAATTATAACTGAAAAACACACAATAATTTATTCTGGAGGGGATACACACGAAAAAAGGGTAGGTCTACTATTTGATTTAAAATAAACAAACAAAAAAAACAACAACAGCCAACTCAGTTAATAGTTACTGGTGTATTTCAGTTACTATGGTCAAAATGAACGGCAAACCAATAGATATAAATATTGTACAAGTATACGCACCAAGAAAAGGTAGCATTGATGAAGAAATGCACTTTTACGATGAAGAAGACATGGCGTTGTCTCAAATTAAATCACAAGAATCAAAAATAATACTAGGAGATTTTAATGCAAAAGTAGGAAAAGGAAAAATGGAGGATGTAGTGGGGAATTATGGTTTAGGTACAAGAAATGAAAGAGGAGAGAAATTAATAGAATGGGCAAATATCAATGATATGATAATTATAACTGTCAAAAAACTGTCAAACTGTCATTTACTGCCAATATAGTGCCTAGCGGTGTATGGCATAGGGGTCTTTGAGCCTGAGAAATAAGGGCAAAAGTAGGAAAAGGAAAAATGGAGGATGTAGTGGGGAATTATGGTTTAGGTACAAGAAATGAAAGAGGAGAGAAATTAATAGAATGGGCAAATATCAATGATATGATAATTATAACTGTCAAAAAACTGTCAAACTGTCATTTACTGCCAATATAGTGCCTAGCGGTGTATGGCATAGGGGTCTTTGAGCCTGAGAAATAAGGGCCGCGAACTGTGCAGGTTAGGATTTTCTTTTTGCCCCCGACAGAAAAAAATCTCACAATTTACCGAGGGATCGAACCCGGGTCTCCCGAAGGAGAGTCTGGCGCTCTAGCCACTCGGCCAGCCGCTCCTCTAACTAATAACTAATAATTATAACACCTGGTTAAAACACCAAACATCTGATGGCTGCAGAAATGTGGTTTCTGAGGAAAATGCAAAAAATACCATGGACAGACAGAAAAAAACCAACGACCAAGTACTACAGGAGATAAATGACAATCGTAAATTGATTAAAGAAATTAGAAGTAAACAGTCAAAATTTGTTTGGACATGTTATGAGAAAAATGGATTGGAGAACTTAGTGACAACTGGCAAGATCGAAGGGAACAGACCTAGAGGAAGACAGAGAGGAAAATACCTGGATAACTTGGCCATATGGCATGGACGAGACAGGAACACTGAACTGATCCACGACTCTGGTGATCGAGTGAAATGGCGAGTCATGACGGTCCATTTTTTCCTGCATGGCACATGATTGATTGATTGAAAACAACATAAAAGACGACTTTACACCTTTAGAAGCCCTGATAAGAAAATACTTAACCAAATTTGTTTACATACTTATTAATTTAAAAAATGGATTTAAAATGCGTTAATTGATGTCAAGACAATGCCTGATGCTGACAGTAATAGTGATCATGTACCATTCATCATCATCAAGTGCCTTGCCTGATGGCGTAGGCGTTCATGTCTCTACACAGATCTCGGTCTGTGTTGTTCTGGATCTAATCTGCTGATAACATTGATAACATTGATAACATTCCTCCATGCCAACGTCTCAATCCATCCAGCAACATTTCTCATGGTCTGCCTCTCTTCCCTTTGGTATTTCCAATCGCCACAATGTTCTCCATTGCCTCTCTTCACATAACATGACCAAAGAAGGCTGTTTGTCTCTTTCTTATTGTTGTATATAATGTTCTAGTTTCAATAGCCTCTTTCCGGCAATCATCCTTAGTTACTCTGGAAGTCCAATGAATTCGAAACATTCGTCTCAGTAACCACATCTTTGTTGCTTCCAGGTCCTTCCTAATTTGTTCATTTACATTACAAGATCCACTGACATACAGCAAAACAGGTGTTATAATCGATGAATGTACCACTACGTAGACGAATAAAAATAAGATAGAAGAGAGGGGGAAAAGTGGTTAAGAACATGAGACTTAATAAGGATGTTCTGAAATGAGATAAAGATATGCAATAACAATACAGAGTTACTGTGAAAAATAGGTACATTGCAATAGCTAAAATACAGAGTATAAATGAACAAAGGGAAATGTAAAGGGACTCCATTCATCAAACAAGCAAAGAAATATTAATGGAGAAAAGCCAAAAAGCTAAGAATAAATGGGTGACATAAGAAATCTTAAAGTTGATTGACAAAACAAAACAGAGTAAATATGATAAACAAGATTACGAACACATAAATCAAGAAATAATAGATTAATTTATGAAGGCAAAAGAAAGTTGGTTGAACGAGTAATGCAAGAAAATTGAATTAAATTATATTAAAGATACAATAAATATGAAAAAACACACCAGTGAGCTCACTGGAAGAAAACTAAGAGTAAACAAGGTGTTTGAAATCAAAAACCGGAAAGATATTATTGGAGGCAGGTGCTATACTGAAGAGGTGGAATTAGCACATAAGAGAATTATATGATGGAGCAAGGGAAGAATTAACAGAAGAAAGTAACTTAGAAGGTCCACCTATTCTAAAAGAAGAAGTCGATGTTTCACATAGAATCACAATAGAAGAATTAGAAGTACTGGGAGAATTTGGAGTAAATGTATTAATCAAAATGTTGAATGATATTTACAACAATGACTATTTACTGAGTGATATGCTGAAATCTGTATTTGTAGTGATGCCAAAAAGACAACGAGCAATTAAATGAGAAGACTTTGGTACACTTAACCTCATAAACCATGTCACGAAGCTTGTACTCGGAATTATAATGTTAAGAGCAAGAAAGAAAATAAAAATGGACATTGGTTAAGAATAGCATATTTTGTGAAAGTAAAGGCACCAAACAATGCAATATGTACATTACGGACACTAATAGAAAGATAGAGACACAGAAAGACATATATCTGTGCGTCATAGATTATAACAAGGCATTTGACAAAGTAAAACACGATGAACTAATTTAAATGTTGGAAGATATCAACATTGATGTGAAAGATCTCAGAATAATAAAGAAATATTTACTGGAACCAAGAAGCAGCAATTTAAATGAGAAAAAAAAGGTCAAGAATGAAAAATTAAAGCTAGGAATACGACAGGGATCCGTTTTGTCACCGAATCTCTTCACCCTCCAAAACGAAGTAATAATGAGAGAGATTAGAGAGAAGCTGAGAATCCTAATAGGAGGTTATAATATCAAAAAATATACGCTATGCAGGTGGCACAGTATTGGTGACAGATAATGCAAAAGATCTACAACAAATGTTGGACACTGTAGTAACAGGGGAGTGCAAAGAAAACTTCCTTGAAAATCAAGAAAACAGTAACAATGGTAATATCAAAGAAAAACGTTTACACCAAAAGGTGAAATGGAAATAGAAGGGGAAATGCTTAAAAAAGTTAATAATTTTAAATACCTGGGTATTTATAACATCATACGGAAGGTGCACAACATAGATAAAGAACAGAATAGGGCATGCAAAAGCTGCACTTCAGAAAATTAAAAGTATCTTATGCAATAAGTCACCATCATTGAATGCATGAAAGAAAGTGCCGAAGTGCTAGATAGAACATGTTTTGCTGTATGCAGTGAATCTTGGAATTTGAATAAAAAATTTAAGAAGAAATTACAAGCAACAGAGATGTGGTTCATGAGACGAATGTTGCGAATGCCTTGGTAACTAACAACGATTACCTGAAAGTGGCTAATGAAACCAGAACATTATATACAACAATAAGAAAGAGGCAAAACGGCTTTCTTTGGGTAAGTGAGGAATTGGAGTACATCGTGACGACTGGAAAGATCAAAGGGAAGAGAGGCAGAGGCCGACTAAGAGAAGTGATGTTAAATGGATTGAGACGGTGACGTGGAGGAATATCATCAGCAGAGTTGATCCAGAACATCACATTCGAGATACGTGGAGAGACAATGCTCACCAAACCCGACACTCCAAATAGGGTGTTAAAGCGCAGTTTGGAGAATACAAATCTTATCCTGGTGTGAATTACTGCAACCTAAAGACTAAAGGTCATGGCAGAGCAGACCAGACCCTACGCCTTGGTCTGCAACTGGTCTAGGATCGAACTCCGCAAGTGGATAGTTATAGCTTTGCTTTGCAAGCTTCTCCAGCTTGTCATGTCCAGATGTATTAGTGTTACCTTTCTTCTAGAATAAACTAGCAGGCCGAGAGAGGAATCATGTTACATAGACAACTAATGGTCTATACATTTGTGACGTGTAGTTTGCGTGGATATATATATATATATATATCGCCCAAATAATGCTTTTTTGGGTCGCATATCCTTTACAGGACGTCGCTGTCAACATCAGCATCTTTCAGCTGATTGTTGATTTCTTGGCATGATTACGCTCAGTAGTTTACATAATTGGTTACCGAGTACTAAAGAAACCAGAAGTGGTCTCATGTAAACTCCTTAGTGAACTGGATCAGACAAATCTGGGAGGATTACACTAAGGGTTCAAGTAAGGTTTTCAGGTAGAAGGCCAAGAGAGGTCAGAAAGGCACGGCCGTCAGAGAGGAGGATGCTCACTCTTATATACATTGAAGACTAATATTCTTCTTGCCACACAGCTCTCCTGATATGAATTCCACAGATAGTGTTTTTATCACTATCACGCTAATATGTACACAATTAAACACATGTCAATGTGATCAAGAATAACCGAACTCCTTCTTGACAATTTTAACAGATTATAATGGATGATTGCGATTATTATGAAAGATGGTTTATGTCACGAAACAACACACTGATAATAGCACAATGAATGTGTAATGACTGTATGTCATCTAAAATGTTCCGCGGCAGACTATAGATTCTGGCGTAGTAGGATGGGTGGTAAACGTCTTCTGTTATTGTTGGCTGTTGGTTTTGGCGACGAGGTATCTGAGGTTAGTATTAGGATGCTCAGCTTTTAAGTGTGCCGTTCTTGTTGTTTGAAACAGTTGGGTTCTGAGTAGTCATGAGTGGTACCAGGTCTTTACTCTTCACTGCAGTAAAAGGTGGAGATTCTTCAGCAATCACTGAATGGCTATTAATGTAGGCAGAACACGTAGGCTAAAACGTAGACAAAAACCACCACTCTTGACAGAAAAAAAATAACAAACATATACCCGCCTTCACTAGAAAGTTGGGTACAGTATTATATCATCACCTGGCGAATTTGGTCAGATCCTTATATGCTGCTTGCGGTCTGTTAAGGGCGCAGTAGTCGCACAGTAAAGTCCATACTCATCTACCCTTTAACCTTTTCCTATCAATAAAGTCAGGCCTTACATCGTGCGTTCCGGTCCAATAAGCTGATGGGGTGAATATTCACATATATAGAGACTGATAGCTGTATTTAACACCCTCGTGTCTAACTAGACATGTACCATAATTTGTATGCAATATGTTTCTCAAATATCCATAATATGCACATGTTCAATCGCCTAGATCACTTTGCGGAATCCAGAAAGTGATGGTAATCATAAAATGTCCTGGTGATACTCATTTACAGTGTTAATAAACACATATAGTATTTTTTGGCGCTCACAGAAAGGGATGAAGGAAGTAGAGACTAGAGGACGCACTAGACAACATAAAATTTGAAAGCTATAGTTACCGACCGGCATTCGAACCTGCCACCTCCAAATGACGACAGCGTCTCGCTGCAGGAACAAGTGTACTTTAAGGCATGACCTATTAGACACTCCATTTTTTTAACCCAATTACAGTGTAGAAGGTTGCACAGAATTAGTGAAATATTATCTCATTAAGCATGTGTAATACACAAACGTGATAATAATGTAACGAATAATGCATCTTAGTAGACTGTTATCTCATTAAGTACGTGTAATGAACAAAGGAGATAATAAAGTAATGAATAATACACCAGAGAGAAAATATTACTGTCAAGTAAACGGGATATAAAACATATACATACTGACCTAACGAACATCCCTTGAAACAAGTAAGAGCTTCAAGTACCTAGGAAGTATAATATCATCAAAATGGCAGATCAGAAGACGAGATCGAAAATATGTGCAATAAGGCAAATCAACTCATTGGACAAATGGCACCAATACTAAAGAACAAACATGTATCAATAACTACTAAGAAAGCACTTTACAACACAATCTTCCTACCAACTCTCTGCTACCAATGCCAAACCTGGACAATGACAGAAAAAGAGAAAAGAAAAATCACAACAACAGAAATGAGGTTTCTGAGAAGAATACTCAACGTATCAAGAAGAGATAAGATCAGAAATGAAGAAATCAGGACTAAAGTAGGGGTAAAGCTGCTCTAGATTTTATTAGAAAGCAGCAAGTCAAATGGTTTGGCCATGCAAGTAGGCTACCAGTCAACAGCATGCCACAACAAGCAATGATGTACAGACCAGATGGAAACAGAGGAAGAGGCCGACCACGTAAACGTTGGACTGAGGGAATAACAGAATCCATGGGAATGTCGATATACGAAGCCCATAACCGGGCACTCTCACGAAGTTTATACTTCACCTCGACACCGCAAAGGTACAAGAGGAACATGATGAGAGATGAGACATCTTCACAGCAAACGCACTTATTAAGACGCAGTCCACCAATTAGACAACATAGTATAAAATAAAGAGAAGTAATGAATGGTTCAAAACCTTCCAAGATAATTATAACAAGCACTGTTGGTGTTAACTATAAGTTGTCAGTTACCCAACTGCTTCCAGAAATTAACAAAACATTCCTTTGAAGAGGAGTTTATAAAACAAAGTCACTCAGTGCACTGACTTGCACTCAGAGTATGCCATTTGAAACGCCGTCTAATAAGTTTCTGGATTATAATGCCAGAGTCTCCTTTATTTCAGGTAATCAGTATGTCGTCCTCCGTGGCCAAAGCCTTGCGAACGCGGTTCGTAAGGCCGCTTACCAGGCGTTTGAAAACTCAGCTGTGAACGATTTGTGCAGGAGACCGTGTCACGTTTGTGTTATAATGCGTTGGTATGGGAGCCGGTCGTTCAGAAAGCAATGGCAAACTACTGAACGTAAATCTTGCCTAGTACATCAACGGCAGCTGAAAAGGGCTGGAGTTGACTGCAAACGTCCGGCAGGGCATATGCAACATTAAAAAAAATATAAGTATATAGTCACACCCTACGCAAGTGTTTATTATAAAATAACATTTCAGGTCGTTACCCGCTATAACTTTCCCATCCGCTTGTCAGTTTAATTACAAGTTCCGATTGTTTCTGAAACTCAATAATAAGTGAATTCAGGGCAGTGTTTTTCTTCGCAATCGCTGGTAAAAGACTCTTCGGCGTGATTTGACCATACATTTTCCTCTTCAGGTAAACTCTCTACCTGAACGGACATTTCTCCTGGTAATTGTACAACGCCTTTATTAACATCTTACACCCTAGTGCGTGACGGAATGCAGCGAGAGTTTCCAGTATACTGGGCTCAATGCTATCGTCTCGAACTAAGAAAATGTAGTTCGGTGTGCATCACTATGTTACAATAATTCTGCCCAGGCTTTGTTACTATGGAGAGGTTATTATGCCTTTTTTTTTAAAGCAAAATGTAGCACACAATTGTCTGTTAAGACGTCAAGGTGCCAGTATAGTTATTATTATTAATAGTATTATTATGGCGATGATTATTTTTATAAGATTATTATGACTATTCAGATTACTATTATTATTATTATTATTATTATTATTATTATTATTATTATTATAACAAATAGTAAACAAGCAATAATAATAATAATAATTTTTTTTTCCGCGTTTCCATCCTGTTTCAGGATATTGCGGTCAACACCAGCATCTTTCAGCTGTATGTTGATTCCTAGGCTAGATTACGCTCACCTGCACGCCACGCCTTTCTGAGCGACCGGCTCCATACTCTCATAAGTCACTTTTGCGATTCGAACCACTGCTAATTCTCGTCGCGTCACGTGACGAGAGTATTCGGGGTTAGCGGAGAAAGCTGCTAACTCCTCGGCCATGGAGCCGGCAATAATAATAATAATAATAATAATAATAATAATAATAATAATAATAATAATAATAATAATAATATCAAAATAAACAACAACAACAACAAATAGTAAACAATCAAAAATAATATTAATAACAACAACAATATAGAACAACAATACCAATGTTAACAATAACAGCAGCTTATATGGGTTTATAACGGTTAGGGAGTTTCTGGTATAACTTTACTGATCCTAACTCCATTGCTTTTGATCAATCGCGCCATTGATCGCTTCAATTGGCCCTCGCCACACGTCTCGGCGTATCTCCAAGTGCGGATAACTTTTGAAATATTCCCAGAGGAACAGGCGTCAGTGAACGGAGAAAACAGACAGCCGTATTCATGCTTGGTTCCAGGGAATCAATTAGTTTCTGTCGTGTCTTGAGCGAGGTGAGAGACAGAGAGAAAAGTTGAGGTTCCGAGATAGATGGGGCAGGGAGATGGTGGGGGAGGGGGAGGGAGAAGAGATGCAGTGAGATTTGGGGGATGGGGTAAGAGATATGGAGATAGAGAAAGAAAGAAAGAAAGAAAGAAAGAAAGAAAGAAAGTAAGAAAGAGGGGGGAAGGAGGGACATGGATTAAGAGATAAACCTTGAAACAGATAAGAGGCAAAGAAGCAGACTGTTTCATACTGCTAACAGAGAGACAGACAAACAGACAGACAGACAGACAGACAGATAGACAGACAGACAGGTTGGTTGGTAGACAGACAGACAGACAGACAGACAGACAGACAGACAGACAGACAGACAGATAGATAGATAGATAAATAGATAGATAGATAGATAGATAGATAGATAGATAGATAGATAGATAGATAGATAGATAGTTAGGTAGGTTGGTAGGCAGGTAGTATGTAGACAGACAGACAGACAGACAGACAGACAGACAGACAGACCGACCGACCGACCGACCGACCGACCGACCGACCGAACCGACCGACCGGACCGACCGACCGACCGATCGATCGATCGACCGACCGAACGATCGATCGGTCGGTCGATCGATAGATAGATAGATAGATAGATAGATAGATAGATAGATAGATAGATAGATAGATAGATAGATGGATGGATGGATGGGTGGGTGGGTGGATGGGTGGGTTGGGTGGGTGGATGGATGTATGGATGGATGGATGGATGGATGGATGGATAGATGGATAGATAGATAGATAGATAGATAGATAGATAGATAGATAGATAGATAGATAGATAGATAGATAGATAGATAGATAGATAGATAGATAGATAGATAGATAGATAGATAGATAGATAGATCCAAACTTTACGGACAGAAGAACCACTCAACAAGACCATCGGATCTCACATTTAAAAAATACCCACAAATCCTGCACATAACTTCTCTTGTCTCCCCCCCCCCCCCCCCCAGTCACCTCACCCCCGCACTCAGCAGCCAACATTTCTGGAGCACTGGCAGGACAGCCCTGCTTTAATCCAATTCTCCAGATCCCTCCTCGACTCCGCTTCCATCGAGACGTGATGTGGAATTGTCTCCCAGTGCAGAAGCCCAATCATTCTAATGGACGAATTCAATTCACTTAGACTTCATTCTACAGACCCCACATTTTTGTTGTTTTGTTTCTAGACATGCCTTCCCCGAGATGGCCGCGGACCGTCCGTTCCATATTCTCTGTTATTTATAATCTAGAAGATGTACGTGGTCGGGTAGTTAACTCGCTGGACTTTCAAATTTAGAGTTGCCGGTTCCCAACCCTCGTTTAGCACAATTTTGGAATCAGAAATAAACTACCGCTGTAACTGATTCAGTGTAGATCATCATAGCCGAATAAATAAAGACGCGTGTTCTTAAACATCTACCTCTACGTTCAACCCCTACACTAGACTGCATATTTTTTTTTTTTTTTTTTTTTTTTTTGCATATCCATTACAGGACATCGCTGTCAACATCTGCATATTTCAGCTGATTGTTGATTTCTTGGCAAGATTACGCTCAGTAGTTTGCTATTGCTTTCTGAGCGACCGGCTCCATACTCTCATAAGTCACTAAGCGAGACTCGAACCGCTTCCAATTCTCGTGCACTCACGTCAACCACGAGAGTATTCTGGGTTATGGAGAAAGCTGCTAAATCCTCGACCAGGGAGACCGGCCTACACTGGACAGTTGGGCGAAAATTTTGGCCTCTCCTCCTTGTCTTGGGGACGTCAATTACAATTACAATATTATGTTGCGTGAACTTTACAGAGGGTGAATACAAAACTTGGACCGGCAATATTTTCAAACACTGCACAGTCATTAAAAACACACCCTATAAATTATCCTTCAGCACTGAATCAGTTAAGTCGATCTCTGTATCTATCTGGGGTTCTGCATGGCGAGGACGTTAAAACGCCCGCCCGAGCTCTGGAGGCCGTGGATTCGTTTCGGTCATTGGATTCACGATAGCTGATCTTTTCAGTCATCATACTGCTTGCTCATCAATGCCTCTCTTCTCATGACGTGACCGCTGAATGAACTAAAAAAGACTGTTGGATTCATACAAGAGACAACATTGCAGTTATAAGCATATTTCAGGCGAACGAAAGAAGAAGAAGAAGATGACGTGACCAACGAATGTTGTTTGTCTCCCTCTTACATGTGTACGACGGGGATTCAAATGAAAACCTTACATGGTTGTGTGTGTTGTGTGTGTGTGTGTGTGTGTGTGTGTGTGTGTGAGAGAGAGAGAGAGAGAGAGAGAGAGAGAGAGAGAGAGAGAGAGAGAGAGAGAGAGAGAGAGAGAGAGAGAGCGAGAGAGAGTATATATTCTGAAAAAGTAAAGAACAAATGTATCATTTTCCAATGTAGTCACCACTGCAATCAATGCAAAGCCTCCAGCGCCGATATAGTTCTTGGATTCCTATAAAATACAATTCTCTCGGTCGCGTGTGTAACCATTCTTGCACTACCTGCTGTACCTCTTCATCAGACCGAAACGTTTTGAAACTTCCTACTCCTCTCATACACATGCTTGACTGACAGGCATACCACCATACCGGATCTTCATTCGCCGATGAATTTCTGTAGGTTTCAACCCTTCAATGATAAAGGAAAAATGGATAACAGAACGCTGTAAACTGCTATAACTCAATTACGTCCACAACAACAACAAAATATCGGACGGACGACAACGACGAGAAAGAAGAAGAAGAAGAAGGAAGAAGAAGAAGAAGAAGAAGAAGAAGAAGAAGAAGAAGAAGAAGAAGAAGAAGAAGAAGAAGAAGAAGAAGAAGAAGAAGAAGAAGAAGAAGAAGAAGAAGAACAACAACAACAACAACAACAATAACAACAACAACAACAACAACAACAACAACAACAACAAGAAATCACATCCTCGTTGCCCCCAAAGCTTTCCTAGTGTGTTCATTCACGCTCCATAATTCACTGCCATACATCAGACCAGGTCCAGGTTCTATATAATATTTCAGCACTCTAATTCTGATATTCAGCAATAGTGACTTATTTCATAAGATACTTCTCATTTTCTAAAATGCAGTGTGTGCTTGGCCTATTCCGCTTGTCATCTCCGTTACACATCTTCCATCTGATGTTATGATTGCCTCTAGGGATGTGAATGTATTGATTCTTTTCGTGTAACACGTCCCCTTCTATTGTTACCTCTCACGCTGTGTTATCTTTTACTAGAATATAACTATTTAGAAGGCTAACGAAGACATATCCTAAAGATCTAGCCATGCGCTGTTGTCTTTTTGGGGCGGGGGTGGCTGGTGGCAGCAGGTTCGAATATAATACAGGAAACAAAGTCTTACAAATCGAGAGGATCTACTTCATTGCAGCGGGTTTTAGTCCATATGACTCGGCCTCTTTCCGCAGCTTATCCTGCCGAAAGCGTCCCAAAAAGCATGAACTCCGTAGCTCCAACGACGACCCCTATGAGTCTCAGAAAAAAGAAAGAAAGAGAATATACCATGGAGTGATAAATGGCAAAAATAAAGATTTATGCTATATCTCGACACCGAAAGCTACAAGAGGATCAACATGAGATGATGACCAGATGAGACGAAGATAGCAGATATGCCCCAATGGGGAACAAAGAGAGAAAGAAGAAGGACAAATGTCCCAATGTATGATAAAGAGCCAAAGAAGAACGGATATAAGCTCCTCTATATAGGCTCAATACATTTGTATGGATGTGAAGTGTGAATAATAAACAGTCAAGCTGAAAAACAGCTGATAGTTGTGGAAATGTGGTTTCTGAGGAAAATGCAAAGAATACCATGGACAGACAGAAAAAACCAATGAACAAGTCCTTCAAGAAACAAATGAAGATCGTAACTGATTAGAGTCATTAGACGTAGACATTCACAATTATTTGCGCATGTTATGAGAAGAAATTAATTGGAGAACTTGGTGACAACTGGCAAGATCGAAGGGAAGAGACCAAGGGGAAGACCGAGAAGTAAATTCCTGGTTGGCTTGGCCACATGGCACGGTCGAGACAGGAACAAGGAACTGATCCACGACTCTGGTGATCGAGTGAGAGGGCAGAACATGACCGCCCACGCTTATCGGCATGGCACATGATGGATGGATATAGGCTCAATACACCCCGCCCCCCTCCTTTCTCTGCCATACACCGCAAGGTTACTATATTGGCAGTAAATGACAGTTTTGACATTTGACATTTCTATAAGTAAATATCTGGATGGTTTGGCCACTTGGCATGGTCAATACAAGAATACAGAGCTGAGCTGAGCTGATTACTCTGGTGATCGTGTAAGATGACAAACATGACCGCCCATATTTATTGGCATGGCACATGATGATGATGAATGTTGTTTCCGGGATTATTGTTAAGAAGACAGCAGGGAAAGCAGTTACATCACCGCGCACAGCCGTGATGTGTGTGGTTTGAATCCTAATGACAGTATTTGAAATTGAACAAGGAATAAATTCACGGGTATTGATTTGCTCTGATAAAAGTAGGGGAGCCTTTTGGAGATTAGAGGAAGGAAGAAGCGCTAGAAACATATACAGATCGAAATGGATAGTGATCACACCCAGACTCGAACCTCCATCTTCCGCTCTTTGTAGTTTAAGCTGTAAGGACGACAGGATCAACCTCATTGCACCGGGTGTTATCCCTTATGGCTGTTTTTCCACGGAGCGGCCTACCGAAAGCGTCACACAAAACACGAACATTGTAGCCCCAGCAACGACCCCCAGGAGTCTCCGAGGAAACTGCACTATTGAACTAAATGACCGAGTCCAGAATAAAGCCCACAACCTTCGGAACAAGAGGCATGCGGTTTAACCTTTTCGTCACGGATACTCACTTGCTTCTACTCTTTATCACCGACCAGGGCATCGACTCGTTCTTCTGTCGCTCGTTATCATTGACCAGGGCATAGACTCGTTCTTCTGTCGCTCGTTATCACTGATCATGGCGCAGACACGTTCTTCTGTCACTCTTTATCACTGATAAGGGCATAGACTCGTTCTTCTGTCGCTCTTTATCACTGATCATGGCGTAGACACGTTCTTCTGTCGCTCTTTATCACTGATAAGGGCATAGACTCGTTCTTCTGTCGCTCGTTATCACTGATCATGGCGTAGACACGTTCTTCTGTCACTCTTTATCATTGATAAGGGCATAGACTCGTTCTTCTGTCGCTCTTTATCACTGATCATGGCGTAGACACGTTCTTCTGTCGCTCTTTATCACTGATAAGGGCATAGACTCGTTCTTCTGTCGCTCGTTATCACTGATCATGGCGTAGACACGTTCTTCTGTCACTCTTTATCATTGATAAGGGCATAGACTCGTTCTTCTGTCGCTCTTTATCACTGATCATGGCGTAGACACGTTCTTCTGTCGCTCTTTATCACTGATAAGGGCATAGACTCGTTCTTCTGTCGCTCGTTATCATAGACCAGGGCATAGAATCGTTCTTCTGTCACTCTTTATCACTGATCAGGGCATAGACTCGTTCTTCTATCGCTTTTTATCACTGATCATGGCATAGACTCGTTCTTCTGTCGCTCTTTATCTCCTGTTAGGGCATCAGTCCTTTTTTCTTTCGCTCTTTGTCATCCCATGGGGTATATGTCCGTTCATCTGTCCATCTGTGTGATCCCATTGGGGCATATGTCAATTCTTCTTTCGCTCTCTTATGTCCCATTGGGGCATGTATCCGTTCTTCATTCACTATTTATCCCCCATTGGGGCATATGTCAGTTCTTCTTTCTCGCTTTATATCCAATTGGGGCATATGTCATTTCTTCTTTCTCTCTTTAATCTCCCATTGGGGCATATGTCATTTCTTCTTTCTCGCTTTAATCTCCCATTGGGGCATATGCCAATACTTCTTTCTCGCTTTAATCTCCCATCTGGGCATATGTCCGTTATTCTTTCGCTCTCTTATGCCCCATTGGGGCATATATCCGTTCTTCATTCACTATTTATCCCCCATTGAGGCATAGACTCGTTCTTCTTTCGCTCTTTGTCTAACATTGAGACATAAATCCTTTCTTTTTTGCGCTCTTTGTCGCCTTTCTTGAACATTATCCACAAAGTAAAAATAGATGGAGCATTTCCCACTTCTTGAACAGAATTGTTGAGATCGATCGCTACTCCATGTGTAAATTGGTTAATATTACATCGGCCCCATTTATTCCCCAGGTGATTTTCTGGTACCCAGCCTAGGCTGTATCGTCATGAAAACGCAGGTCGGTGAGAGGAAATCCTACCTCGAAGGAATTCCAGAAATTGGCCAAAAGGTAGATACTGGTAAATGGGAATATAACACGAACAGACGGAAGTAACACAATGTTGGAAATTGGAAGATAACATTAATAGATAACAGGAAAACAATGTTGGAACTGGGAAGATTACATTAATAGATAAAATGGAGACAATGGTAACTGAGGAGATAACATTAATAGATGAAAGGGAGACAATAGTAACTGGGAAGATAACATTAATAGATGAAAGGGAGACAATAGTAACTGGGAAGATAACATTAATAGATGAAAGGGAGACAATAGTAAATGGGAAGATAACATTAATAGATAAAAGGGAGACAATAGTAAATGGGAAGATAACATTAATAGATGAAAGGGAGACAATAGTAAATGGGAAGATAACATTAATAGATAAAAGGGAGACAATGGTAACTGGGACGATAACATTAATAGATGAAAGGGAGACAATAGTAAATTGGAAGATAACATTAATAAACAAAAGGGAGACAATGGTAACTGGGACGATAACATTAATAGATGAAAGGGAGACAATAGTAAATGGGAAGATAACATTAATAGATAAAAGGGAGACAATGGTAACTGGGACGATAACATTAATAGATGAAAGGGAGACAATAGTAACTGGGAAGATAACATTAATAGATGAAAGGGAGACAATAGTAACTGGGAAGATAACATTAATAGATGAAAGGGAGACAATAGTAAATGGGAAGATAACATTAATAGATAAAAGGGAGACAATAGTAAATGGGAAGATAACATTAATAGATAAAAGGGAGACAATGGTAACTGGGACGATAACATTAATAGATGAAAGGGAGACAATAGTAACTGGGAAGATAACATTAATAGATGAAAGGGAGACAATAGTAAATGGGAAGATAACATTAATAGACAAAAGGGAGACAATGGTAACTGCAAAGATAACATTAATAGATGAAAGGAGACAATGTTGGAAAGGGAATATAACATTAATAGATGAAAGGAAGACCATGTTTGAACTGGGAAGATAATGGGAGCAAAGGACAATGGAGGAAAATTCCATCTCGAAGGGATTGAATTATCTGACCATCAGGCCAGCAGACAAGCGCTCTAACCACTGAGCCACCACGACCCCCCACAACATTACGTGCTTCAGGGTAATTTCTAAGAATCAAAATAAAACAAAACATCCATCAACAGAATGCGTGTTTACGGCCAACAAGACTTCGTCAGCTTCCCACTTCATGTACTGACCTTTCTAGAAGAGAACTCGTCAATTTCACAGACATTTCCTCATCGGTTTTACGTCCTCGGCTCGCCTGATGTTACGCTCCATTCCGCACTCGTTTTGATTTCCCCGGGGACTATTCTGACCCCTATCAATACACACAAACTGAAACTGACTCCAGGGATTCGGCAATCAGCCTCAGACGCACTTGGACATACACACTAGCGCAGGGAGTCCCGGGGACTCGTGGGCAGACACGGAAAGCATCGGACGGAGCATGGAGACAGGACAGTAGGGGTATGTGGAGACAGTAAGATGGGGAGTGTTTGGATTGGGCCGTGTGATATATTTCAAGTGAAGTCACGGGTTGGTACAATTCAATTTATTTGTTCAACTTGGTTAGTGCTTTAAAACTGTAAGTAAACAGGAAGAGGGAAGAAGTATACACAAAAATACACACTATGTGAATGAAAAGAGAAAAGCAATATTGATACCAGTGATGAAAAAGATGATAAGGACATAAGGACGTTACAGCTAGGTATAACTATAATATACATAAAATGATCTTCTTCTTCTTCTTCTTCTTCTTCTTCTTCTTCTTCTTCTTCTTCTTCTTCTTCTTCTTCTTCTTCTTCTTCTTCTTCTTCTTCTTCTTCTTCTTCTTCTTCTTCTTCTTCTTCTCTTCTTCTGATGGAAAGAAGACAATTGTGCAACTGAGAAGATAGAATGAATAGGTAGAAGTAAGATAATGATGGGAATGGGAAGATAACATGAATAGATAGAAGTAAGACAGTGGTGGGAATGGGAAGATAGCATGGATGGATAGAAGTAAGACAGTGGTGGGATTGGGAAGATAGCATGAATATATAGAAGTAAGATAATGATGGGAATGGAAAGATGGCATGAATAGATAGAAGTTAGAAAAAACATAGTAAGAATGGGAAGATAGCATGAATAGGTAAAAGAAAGGTAATGGTGGCAATGGGAAGATAGCTTGAATGGATAAAGGTAAGATAATGGTGGGAATGGAAAGATAGCATGAATAGATATAAAAGATATAGTGATGGGAATGGGAAGAAAGCATAAATATATAGAATTAAACAAAAATATTTGAAATGGGAAGATAGCATTAATATATAGAAGTAAGATAATGGTGGGAATGGGAAGACAGCATTAATATATAGAAGTAAGATAATAGTGGGAATGGGAAGATAGCAACAAAAGATAGAAGTAAGATAATGGTGGAAATTGGAAGGTAGCATGAATAGATAAATATAAGATAGTGATGGAAATGGGAAGAAAGTATGAAATAAGAATCATTACGGAATTAGAACATAGCATGAATAGATAGAACTTAGATAATGGTGGGCATGGGAAGATAGCATCTATAGATAGAAGTAAGATGATGGTGGGAATGGCAAAATTAGCATGAATAGATAGAAGAAAAGTAATTGTTGGAATGGGATGATAGCGTGGGCAGATAGAAACGACAGTGGTGGAGAGGGGAAGATGGCATTGATAAATAGAAGTAAGATAATTGTAACAGTAATGTTACAATGCAAAATGCCTGGTATCAGGAGGTTAGGTTTTCCCGTAAAATGAATGCCAGCCAACACGCACCAATTGGTCACCACCATTACGTAAAGAAAACTGCGAAATACGTAAGGTGGTAACCATAACACGTTTGGCCGGCAGTCATGATTTGGGGTGCCATCAGGAATGAGTGAATATAGCATCGTGTCAGGACACCATCTGCAAGGATTCGAATATTACCATCGATGAACTGCAATCCAGATATAATCTTGGCTTAATCAAAAGAATGAAGAAGAGGTATAATGAAGGATAAGCTTTATGGCGTGGCAAATTGTACATTTTAATTAAGGACGGAGAGAAGCTTCCGACAACCTGTAACCAGCGATTTTTTTGATACAATGTAAATCAAGATGAATCATTGTTTTTATCACACCATTGTAGACACTCCCCCGAAAAGAAAGAAGGCCTTAAAACTTGAATAAAGTAACTCAAGAAGCGAATCAGGATGTCTCGTTAAGAACTTTCGTTTTGTTGGTTTGGTAATTGAAGTTATGAGTTATGTTGGAGCCAAATAGTCGCGGTACAACCGACTGGTACTTGACTGCAAGAAATCAACCCACTTACGACCCTAATCGGCCTCCGGAATCTTGTACTTCTTTGTTCCTGTAATGATCACTGTCCGGTGACTACTATCGCCACTGTTACATAATATTGTGAATGGGAAGAAAGCATTAATAGATAGAAGTAAGGTACTAGTAGGAATGAGAAGATAGCATAAATAGATAGAATATGATAATGTTGTGATTGAGAAGCTAGCATGAAAAGATAGAAGTAAGGTAATGATGGGAATGGAAAGATAGCATGAATAGATAGAAGTAAGGTAATGATGGGAATGGGAACATTGCATTAATAGATAGAAGTAAGATAATAGTGGGAAAGAGAAGATAGCATAAATAGATACAAGTGCGAGGGCGAGTCAATAGGTAAATCTCACAGTTCTGTGGGATGGCAGGTAAATGTAGTTGGTGTTTTCTACAGGTGTCATCAGGTGACAGCAACATCGAACTTTATATTTTCGTTCGTCAAGTGGCGCTATGTGTCTCATGCGCATGCGCAGCGCATAAACAAAATGGCGACTGTACTTACAGAGTATACAACCAAAGAGCAACGTACTGTTGTGCGTTTTTTTTTTTTTTTTTTTGTTTTTTTTTGTGTGCGCAAAAGGACTGCCTGCAAAAGACATTCATAAGGAAATGCTTCATGTTTATGCTGACAAACGTTTGTCCCGTAAAGCAGTGCATAGCTGGATTGAAAAATCTTCTCAAGGACGCTCTAAAATTGTTGATGAAATCCGATCTGGTCGTCTTGTTGAGATTGCAACAGAAGCATCCGCGCAGCGGGTGGAGGATATGATTAGAGGTGACAGACGTGTAACGATAGACTCTGTAGCATCTGCAACAGGGTGCTCACATGGTTCAGCATGCAATTCGAAGAAAACGTCCAGGACTGCTGACTAGAGGAGTGTTGCTTCTTCATGACAATGCCAGACCACATACGGCTCGATTAACTCAGGAGAAAATTAACCAACTAAGGTGGGAAGTTCTAGAACATCCACCTTACAGCCCCAACTTAGCCCCTAGGGATTTCCATCTTTTTGTTCCACTGAAAACCCACCTTGGAGGGAGACATTTCGCGAATGACGCCGAAGTTGAATGTGAAGTGAAAACATGGTTTAGAAAACAGCACGCAGTGCTTTAGAGCCGGTTTGGGAGGACTGACAAAACGATAGGATAAGTGCATCAATGATGGTGGAAATTATGTTGAGAAATAAAGGGACACTGTATGTATAAAAATAAACTGGTTTCAAGTTGTTATCATATTTAATTATTTTTCTACAGCCATTTGTGACTTACTTATTGACTTCATCTCATATTATAATGGTGGGATTGAAAAGCTAGCATGAATAGATAAAAGTAAGACAGTGGTTGGAATTGGAAGATAGCATGAATAGTTATAGAAGTAAGGTAATGATGTAAATGGGAAGATAGCATTAACATAATATTTATAGACGTAAAATGATAGAATGGGAATGTAGTATAGTAAAACGTCCTTACCCTTTCCTAGCATTGACGCCTTTAAAAATAGCACATGCCCTAGGGAATACTGTTTAAATACCTTAGTATGGGGAAAAGGAAACAGCGATAGACTGACCGTGGCACAACCAAATTTATTTGGCATTAGTTTAAATTTTGGCCTTAGTTTGATTCACGTACCTGGCCAGACCGGCTAGATTTTAAATAAAGGTAAAAGTAAGCCATTTTGGTCAGTGAAGACAAAGGAGTTAGACACGTTAAGCCTCCCCGGGCTGGGGATGGCCGGTTAGCCCTAAATATGTCATTCTCTGCAGCAATTGGTATGTTAAATCTACATTATTAATGCATATTTATGTATTTTGATAATGTACATATACCATTGTGTTTAATTAAGAATTGGTTAACATGATAAATAAACAGTTCTTGTAAACTAGAGTCTGACTGATTTTTACTACTAAGAGCCATGCTGTACCACACTGTCAAATATTTCCTATGCTTAATCAATTTCATATTTCTATGTTTAAATATCTTCTATGCATTGTGAATCTATCTCACTATCAATGCTTGGAAACTGCAAATAATCTATGTACTATAGAGTATTCAACTCTAAAGAACATTTTCAAAGAAACTTTTTCTCCATGTGGAAGCAGACTACTGATCACACATCTTATAAATGTACGTTTATGTTGGGGAAATTGTTTTGCTAATTGCTAATCTGTAACTGCACTATCGTGCCGAAATTTGGTACAATCTTCTTGTTAACATATTAGTAACCACTCAATATGGGTGATGTACATGTTTGTTTTTCTCGGTATGGGATTTGCATACATTCTGTCATGATGGTCATCCATACATGAGGGATGTACATGTTTGTTTTCTCGGTATGAGATTTACATATATTCTGTCATGATTGTTATTCATATATGAGAAATGTACATGCTTGTTTTTCTCTGTATGAGATATGTATATGTATATATTCTGTTCATGTTTGTTACTATTACTGGGGGAATATACATTTAATGTGACTCCTGTGGAGACATGATGAGATGATGTAAGAAACCTTGCTGTATGGCAGTACACAAGAAGATAATGTGAACCATATGGTTATTGGCCTTGGCTAATGCTGATTATTGCGAAGGAATGGAGACGAGGAATCGGAAACAAAAGAGCCTATGTCTGGACTATTCTCTTCAAAGTACGACAGATGCACTAGCAAAGTGTTGGATAGAAAGGATGGCTTCACACATCAGAAAATCTCAGTAACAACATGGGAAGGAATACAGAGTGAGAAAATACCTTATTTACATTTAGAGTCAGAATGGCTCTACACCAAGCAAGGAGGGACATGGAATTTGGAAACCCACTCCTATCTCATTCCCCTTTTTTGTTTGTAATTGTGTTGTGAAAATGTTATCACACCACAAAGTATTAATGCCTGTGTTGTATTTTTTTTTTTTTTTGGTCATCACTATCTCTAGACAGAACAAGTGGTGGTTTGGATTTTGATTGGACTGCATCACCCAACCCGGAAACTGGGTTATCAGCCGGAAGAGGTGATAAATGGCAACCTGTCCTAAACATAGTCTGGACGAACACAACAGTGTTTACTGCTGCACTTATTAGCTGCCATAGCCAGCAAAAGACAATTTCGAAGACTACTGACTGCGTGATTGATGAAGTCCTACTTCAGTAGGAATATCCAGGATGGACTTCAGTATCTAAATATCGACAAAGATAACGATCTACAGAGTAACCGACAACAGTTTATCCTCTGCTTTACTTCTAAGAAGTACAGCCGGAAGCATCATCAATCAGCAGCATCAGTGAAATTATGGGACAATCCTACAAGTTTAATAAAACTAACAACAGTGAGAACCCTTCAACTGTCGGTCGGATTCCCAAGTGAGTATCCAACAATGGATAAGCCTTCGAAAGAAAGTCACACAGCAGCAAAAGTCAACATAAGGTTCAAGACACTAGAACACCAAATGGGAAAAGACACTGAAACAAAATAAGCAAGTACAACCAAGGTACCAACTGAATACCAACTTAATATCAACTGAATAACCCTGAAATAAGCCAGATCAACTCCAGATCTCAGACCGAAACACCATCAGAAGACCATATGAAAGAAGCTAGCAGAGTAAATGCCTCTACGTATGCAACAATAAAAAAAACTTTCTGATTGTTTGCGACTCCCAGTTTGTGTGTTGGAATTAATATTCTTCAGTTCCATGCCTGCAGCAGACCAATCCTGGACATAATTCCAGACGAACCAAATGAATGACTCAGCAATGTATGTTCTACACTGAAATGGAATGAATCAGAACTCTACGCTGGTTCCATGTCGGCCTAATTGCCCCATCACCACGTGCGGGATGGCCTATCAACATGAACCGGGTGTGTGACAAAGTCTCTTGAACTAAATTGGGAAACGGTTAACATAAACCATGCTGTTGGCAGTCGTCATCTTTTTCATCGATAAGATGATAAAGGGAAGAACCTGGTCAGAAGACTCAAGATGCATCCTCCTGAAAGCTTGACAGACTTAGGCACCAATTTCAATAGGAACACAGAGCCTACTTGCAACAGAGTATTCTTGAATTTAGCCCCATGGAGGAGATATGTGCTTGTGTATAATTCTATTCTTGGATTATGTATTATAAATATTCACCAGCCAACTTCAGTGGACATAATGTAAGTAGAAAATGACTGAGTACATTTATTTCTGCCCCGGATAAATATGGACATTATCTGCTTCGCACTGGAGAAGAATAACCGACAACAACACCTAAGGAAAAAGACTAATTAAATAATTATTTTAATTATTAGTACTAATGATGCTTTATATATGTGGTTATTTCATGCCATGGATGTAGAAGGTCAGTAGCTTTTTTTCAACGAAGGTTGTTGTTTTGGTTGAGTATTCTGACACAATCTCATTAATTTTTTTTAAATATGAGAATTGTAAGGGGTGTCAGAAACAATTGTATTATATGTTTTGGTTTTCTGAACCTAGACCAATGTTTTGCTTTTATCTATGTAAAATAGGTCAAGATAGTAGAACCAATTTGTGGTTGTTGTGTTGTTTGTAATAACATTGTTTTTTTCTTGGGACAATGGGGTTAATGTGTTTTGATATTGCAAATCATTCCCATGCCTGTTCTGGAAATTCAGTGTGGCCATTACAATTTCACATATGTTACTACAGATCTTGATTTAATGCCTGAACTGTTTGTCCAAAAATGTTGATGTTTGTTCAACAGTGGTTGTTTTTATATGTTGTAAACAATCTAAGTCCTCTAGCACTATATTAAATTTAAAGTGTGATGAAGTGGGAGGGGAAACCTACACACCATTGTTTCAAGGATTGAAGTGTTTTCTCCTTGTATTTGTGGTAAATTTCCCTGATCACCTTGCATCCTGAAGTGAGAAGAGACTCTTACCTAAATCCCCTAGACATAACTTAGCCAATATTCTCTTAGATTAAACTCCACATCTCACAGGGAACATGGAATGAAAAGGCAGACGTAAGATGATGGTGGGAATGGGAAGATAGCATGGATAGATAGAATCAAGATATAGGCGGGAATTGGAAGATAGCATGAATAGATACAGTAAGATAATGGTGGTAATGAGAACATAGCATGAATAGATAGAAATTAGATGACGGTGGGCATGAGGTGATAGCACCAATAGATAGAAGTAAGATAATAGTGGGAATGGAAACATTAGCATGAATAGAAGTAAGACAGTGGTGGGAATGGAAAGATAGCATTAATAGACAGAAGTAAGATAATAGTGGATAAGAGAAGATAGTTAGAAGTATTATAATGACGGGATTGAGAAGCTAGCATGAATAGATAGAAGTAAGACAGTGGTGGGAATGGGGAGAGAGCATGAATAGATAGAAGTAAGACAGTGGTGGGAATGGGGAGAGAGCATGAATAGATAGAAGTAAGACAGTGGTGGGAATGGGAAGATAGCATGAATAGATAGAAGTAAGACAGTGGTGGGAATGGGAAGATAGCATGAATAGATAGAAGTAAGACAGTGGTGGGAATGGGAAGATAGCATGAATAGATAGAAGTAAGACAGTGGTGGGAATGGGAAGATAGCATGAATTGATAGAAGTAAGATAACGGTGGGAATGGGAAGATAGTAACAAAATATAGAAATAAGATAATGGTGGGAATGGGAAGAAAGCATGAATAGATAGAATTAAGATAGTGATTTGTATGATTGATTGATTGATTTGGGAACCAACAGTTTGTATGAATAGATAGAATTAAGATAGCTCCCCCGATATGTCTCCACCTTGCCGTGGTGGGGGAGCGTGAGTGTCCCACTGACCCCAAGTGCTATGCCGATGGATATTAACTACATATCGGACAGCTCTTGGGATAGGGACCAGATTAAGAGAGACACAACCTGCTGCTCTGCAGGTAGACTAAGGATAGAAGTCTAAATCAGGCGAACGATGCCAATAATCTGTCTGGACAGAACCTCTAAGGCTCTCAGCCGAGGGGTATGGCTGAACGTCTCTAAGCCATAAACCCTCGGATGTAAGAGCCTGGCGGACACATACCTACATAAAAATTAAGGTAAGGTGCTGAGCACGCTACATGCTTGGTGCAGATACTCGTTCGATGGCTCTTAGCTGGGGGATATGAGGGATCCGCGGATGAGAGGGTCTAGCCGTTTCTCGCCCACAGATGCACGAAGGTAAGGTGCTGAGCCAGCAGCACATGTAGCCTACCTTGTGAGCGAGTACTCAAGGTGAAAAAACACCTCGGTCGCACGTTCCGATGAAAATCTGTAACCGTACTCATGGAGTGAGTGTAGTCAAAGGTGGAAAATTGTCTCGTTGACACTAAATGGAACGCTTGGCTTGCGAATCCATTACGTGGCAGCCCGAAGCAAAAGCTTGCTGTGTGGAAGTCGAAATATGAGTGTAACTTGTCTCGAAACCCGAGGAAGGCTAACCTTATTAAAAATGCCCGCTGAAGTCGGAAGTGCCAGCCTACGGGCGGCAAAATAAAAATGGCACTACGCAATTACGTCCGAGTGAAATGTCTTTCGTGACCGGAAAAGCTCTAACTAGTCTTCCCCCATGCTAGGAAAATCTACCTAGTTTCCGAATGCCGCTCTTGTTCGGATCAGCTCTGACTAGGTAGTTTTCCGAATGTCCGTCGTGCCTGGAACAGCTCTGATGGGCACAAAGACAAGCACATGTCCGAAACGAAAACTCGCTGAGTGGATACCGTCTGCAGAGCGGTCTGGTTTGTGCGGGAACGGCCCGTCGTGAACGAAATGCCCAATATTTTGAAGTGAGGATTTAAAGCAGCCATGAGCAGGACGTGACGATTCCCTCGGTGAGCCCAGCACCAGGGCGCTATGTGTCTGCCCTGCAACTATGGAAGCCACCTTGGATGGCGGAAAATGCTATGGACTGTCCCTGCCTTCACTTGAGGGATGACCGAAGTCCTCGACTGTTCCAACTTGACCAGCTGGGATGTGGACGGTACCACAAAAGTGAGAGTCTCCCAGGAATGCTAACCTGGTCAAAACAGCATGCTAAAAGTCGGAAGTGTTGGCCTGAGGGTTTCGATCCAAGGGTGCCTAACCAGACACACCACAATCACATCTGAAAAAAACACTCCGGATGAACGCAAAGAAGAAGAATTAAGATAGTGGTTTGTATGAAAAGATAGCATAAATAGATAAAATTCAGAAAATGGTGGGAATGTGAAGAATACATGAATAGATAGAAGTAAGATAATAGTGTGACTGGGAAGATTGCATTAATAGAAAGAAGTAATATAATTATGGGAATCGGAAGATAGCATGAATAGATAGAAGTAAGATAATGGTGTGAATGGGGAGATATCATTAACAGATAGAAGTAACATCTAGTGAAGTGGTTCTCAACCTTTTTGGCCCATGCCCCCCTTTACCATATGTTTAGAACGTCACCCCCCCCCTTTCGAATTTCCTCCCTATAATCTCCCACCCCCTCCCCACCCTTACACAATATACATAAAAATGGAAGCAAAATTTAATAACACATACTAGAACAAGTATAGACATCTACATAAAACGTGATTTGCGGGTCTACTTACGTTATAAAACGAATTTCACTAAGGCGAGAAGTACAGAACCGTAAAATTTAGAGGGAAAAACAATATCAAGTAACTGATTCTTGTATCAATGCGATCTTGAAATAATATTATTCCCCCCCCCCCCTCCATGGAAACCCTAAAATTCCCCCCTGGGGGGGGGGGGAAATTCCCCACCCGTTGAGAACCACTGATCTAGTGGGAATGAGAAGATAGCATGAATAGATAGAAATATGATAATGGCGTGATTGAGAAGCTAGCATGAAAAGATAGCAGTAAGATAATGGTGGGAATTGAAAGATAGCATGAATAGATAAAAGAACGATAATGGTGGGAGTGGGAAGATATCGTGAATGGATAGAAGTAAGATAAGCGTGGGAATGGGAGGAAAGCATAAATAAATAGAAGTAAACAAAATAGTTGAAGTGGGAAGATATCATGAATAGATAGAAGTAAGATAATGCCGGTCTCCGTGGCCAAAGTCTTGCGAACGCGGTTCGTGAGCCTCTTACCAGGCATTCGAAACGCAGCCGCGACCGATTTGTGCAGCAGACCGTGTCGCGTTGTGTTATAACGTGTTGGTATGGGATCCGGTCGTTCAGAAAGCAATGGCAAACTTACTAAACGTAAAATTTGCCTAGTATATCAACAGCAGCTGAAAAATGCTGGTGTTGACTGCAACGTCCTGTAAGGGAAATGCAACATGTTTAAAAAATGACGGGAATGGGAAGATAGCATGAATATATAGAAGTAAGATGGTGGGAATGGGAAGATAGCAACAAAAGATAGAAGTAAGATAATAGTGGGAATGGGAAGATAGCATGAATAGATAAAAATAAGATAGCAATGAGAATGGGAAGAAAGTGTGAATAGATGGGAAAATAACATGAATAGATAGAAGTAAGATAATGACGGAAATTGGAAGATAACACGAAGAATAGCTAGGAACCACACTGATACTGTCACGAATCTGAAGGGACGAGAGTTTAACACCCGCGCTTGACAGGTAGAGACTGACTACCCGTTTCTCTGTGCACTCCGGCCTACAAAATATGATGGTCCTATCATATCAGGACCCATAGCAGTTTCTTGCTATGGGACTTGTCTCCTTCTGTTTTGTTTTAAATGAATTTAATGTGCGTCACTGACATTTCATATTAGTTACTATAATTTCGAGTTACAAATCTGCCCATTTATTGCCGCTTATAAACAGTTTCCATGCAATAGTAAGTCAAGTCACATCAAGCCAAACCACGCCGAATGAAGTCAAGTCAAGTCACATTAAGTCAAGTCAAGTCAAGTCACATCAAGCAAAGTCAAGCCATGTCTAGTCAGTTCAAGTCAAGTCTTTTCGCGTCAAACAAAGTCATAACAAGTAAAGTAAAGTCAAATCAAGCCACGTCCAGTCAAGACAAGCCATGGCCAGTCAAACCAAGCCAATTCAAGTTAAGTCAAGTCATATCCAGTCAAGTTATGGCCAGTCATGTCAAGCCAAGGCAAGTCAAGTTAAGTCAAGTCAAGCCAAGCCAAAAGAAGTCACGGCGAGCCAGTTCAAATCAAGTCAAGCCCAGTCAAGTTAAGTCAAGCCAAGGCCAGTCAAGTTAATTCAAGTCAAGTCAAGCCAAGTCAAGTCAAGTCGAGTCGAGTCAGGTCAAGTCAAGCCGAGTCAAATCAAATTAAATCAAGTCATATTCAGTCAAGCCATATCCAGTCAAGTCTAGTCAAGTCAAGCCAAATCAAATCAAATCAAATTAAGCCACTTCTATCTAATCAAACCAGTCCAGTCAAATCAAGTCAAGTCAAACCAAACCAAGTCACGTCAAGTCAAGCCAAGAAAAGTCAAATCAAATAAAGTCAAGTCAAGCCAAGTTAAGTCGAGCCAAGACAAGTTATACCAAGTCTAACCAAGTCTAACCAAGTCAAGTCCTAGTCAAGTCAAGCCAAGCCAAGTCAAGTCAAGCTAAGTCAAGACAAATCAAGTCAAGTCAAGTCAAGCTAAGCCAAGTCGAGTCAAATCAAATCAAATCACGTCCAGTCAAATCAAACCACGTCCAGTCAAATCAAACCACGTCCAATCAAATCAAGCCACGTCCAGTCAAATCAAGTCAAGTCAAGCCAAGTCAAGCCAAGCCAAGTCAATCAAGCCAAGCCAGGTCAAGTCAAGTCAAGTCACATAAATGGACATTTACACACCCTATGTATTATTTGGTATATGATACTAAGCCATATTTACAAGGCCCAGCCGACGCTCAATTGTTGATGCGGTAAATAACCACCGACTGACCCTTAGCATTCTTTAGCACCATTTAGAGACTGGTTCGACCTCTCAGCCCAGGTTATTTGCTGAAAAATACCCGCCTCGAAGTTGATTTGAACGTAGATCTCCAGGTGAGCTGCTAGCGTGCTAGTCACTGAACCCCCCCTACTCCCGGAGAAATAGCACTGGATACTTAACCTCCATATTTAATTGTAATGGTGCCCTTTTCGTATCTATCACTAAATAGATAATTCAGTTGACTATGTTGTACCTAGCTATTTTTCTGTATTCTGATTACAGAGTTTCTTCGGAAGCATCAACACTAGGTTTGATTCTTAACTGGGAATTATCTCAAATACACCGTCTCTTAGATAACCAATCATCTTGCAAATGTTCAATAAGGGCGTGGTTTTTATGTCAAGCCAAAGGCTCAAAAGCCGGCCTAACCCCGCCCTTCTTTTGTCATGCACGAGCAGTGATATTCTGGTAATCTACACAACGAGGAGGGAAAGGGGCACGAGCGCAAGTGATATCCACTTGTCGTATCCATCCAGCCTGTTTCAGGCCAGGGGATGAGCAGAAATGGTTGGTATCAGCCGCGACCAGAACGCGCGTGAGCACTGTGGAACGCGAGCTGAAATAAAGATGGCCAGGTCGTATTTGGAGTTGCGAGCAGACACGAGAACACAAACAAAATCAATGAAAGGTCCGCCCCCATCTTGGAAAATGTCTCGGTGCCTCAGCTTTTGTTTGCCTGGATGTAATCGATGACCGGGCATGAATATTAAGCAATTATCGATTGATCATCCCGGAGACCCCGCTGAGTTGTACCGTTACTGGATGGTTGACTTAAAGGTTACGAATGAGAAAAGGACCGACCATGCCAGGCCCACAACTCATCTAGTGGATCGCCCGACCCACCAACGCACTGTCAAACAGACACGCAAACTATTAAACAAAAAATCCCCCATGGCGGAGCTTGAGTGAGAGAGCGATACATCGAAGTGGAAATACCTCAAAAGAAAGTTCTAGTATTTAGCCTTGTAACTCAAGGAAAAGCTACCAACTTCATTGCCATCAGCCTTCGCATTAACATCATCATAATTGATGATCAGCATTCCGGCTTTTGACCAAATTCATTAGGATAATTACGAAGGTTAGACTGCGACATTTTCTAGTGATGTTTTGTCAGCGGTGTTATTATCTGTGATATTCCATTGTTGATGTTTTTTTTTCCCGATAACAATCCGGACAATTAATATACAAAGATAAAACATAACATCTGTGATGCGGTAATTATGTAAGCCATGTGTCGTATTTTAGGGCTTTTAAATCGCCTTTACCAGGCATGTTCATACGTTTAACATCTCTTAAGTAATTACGCTTTATTTGTTTCTTTTACGGCAACCGTGCTAGTGTTTTCGGGAAGTGTTTGGTTTTTTTCCTTGATGAATAAAGACCGCGTGGACAGCATCGGAATTGTTTCTGAAGTAGAGGATCGAATACGCGCCTCACGATGTTTAAGGTGGACATTCTGAGACCTCGGCCACCAGATTCTCAACAACAAAATACTATAGAGATTTATATGTTTACCTCTTTCTACCATTGGATATCTTCTTCTTCTTCTTCTTCTTCTTCTTCTTCTTCTTCTTCTTCTTCTTCTTCTTCTTCTTCTTCTTCTTCTTCTTCTTCTTCTTCTTCTTCTTCTTCTTCTTCTTCTTCTTCTTCTTCTTCTTCTTCTTCTTCTTCTTCTTCTTCTTCTTCTTCTTCTTCTTCTTCTTCTTCTTCTTCTTCTTCTTCTTCTTCTTCTTCTTCTTCTTCTTCTTCTTCTTCCTCCTCCTCCTCCTCCTTCTCCTTCTCCTCCTCTCCTCCTCCTCCTCCTTCTTCTTCTTCTTCTTCTTCTTCTTCTTCTTCTTCTTCTTCTTCTTCTTCTTCTTCTTCTTCTTCTTCTTCTTCTTCTTCTCCTCCTCCTCCTTCTCCTCCTCCTGCACTCCCTCTTCTTTTTAATTGTCTTTTTTTTCTGCTCTTCATCATTGTATCTGACAGCAACATGCATTTTCGTTAGGCCTTGACTATCCCCGAATATGTTTTCTTCTCTTTTTCTTTACCAGTTTCACCAGGGACTAACTCTTACGGCCTACTCACAATATCCACCGGCCTCTTAAACTTTAACGTACATAATGCACACACGGAATCTTGCTTGTCGCGCTACACGAAAAGGTTATTATTATCATTACTGCACTGAAGAGATTAGACCATTTGGAGACAGCCAATAGTTGTTATAAAAATGTTCACCATACAAGAAAGAAACCAGTCAACTAATCTTAGAAGGGCATAGATAATCCCAGTCCGTATCCTACCGTATTTTGCTTACTATCGTCTCAACAAAACAACGAGTCCCGTAGCAGGAAACATTTCTGAGTCGGTGAAAGCGCTAGGACCAGCATATTTTGTAGGCCGTAATGTAAATAGGAATGGGAGATCAGTCTTTCCCACACTTAGCAGACGACGAACGTAGGCATGGAAAACCCTGACCCGACTGTGCTCATGACTTTATCATCATCATCATCATCATCATCATCATCATCATCATCATCCATCATCATCATCATCATCATCATCATCATCTTCCACTGTTAGTGTGTGATTTTACTACTGGTCTTTGTTGTCAATCCAATTTCTTCTGGGGTTGTCAATCCAATTTCTTCTCTTGCTCTTGTGGCAGATTTTTTTGATGTAGGGCCAGCTGTTGGCAGTTCATGATGTTGCATTCTAACAATATGGCCAAACCATCTGATCTTCTGTCTTCCAATATATGTGGAACAAGGCGTTGATTCCACTGTCTGTCTGATAACATCATTTCTTATTCGGTCTCGGATATTGAGGTTGGATCGCTCTGCCTCAATCGTTTATCTCACAAGCGTTTATTATCAATGCAATGTAATAAAGATTCTACTAACGCTCTCGCTTTACTATCAATTCATAAATAAACAGACGCGTATTGTTTGACACTCATAGAAGTAGAAGAAACAAGCAGGGATTAGAGGACGAACTAGACAACATAAACATTAAAAGCTACAGTTATCCGACTGGGATACGAACATTTCCACTTCCAAGTGACGACAGCGCCTCGCTGCAGGAGCACGTGATCTTCGTCTCATTTCGCTTTATTATCGTCTTGCTTAACTAAAACATGCTCATGCCAGGTTTCTTAAGTTATTTTCAAGCAAAACAACTTGGCCGGAGCGGTGGCCGTGGCTGATAGGTTATGGTATACTCTTCGGTCGCAGAAAGTACATAGTTCGATCCTTATGTAATAAAATAAATTAAGTTGCATGTCCTTAACAGGACGTAGCAGTCAACCCCATCATTTTCGCTGTTCGTGATTCCTGAGCAAATTTTACGTTCAGTAGCTTGCCATTGCTTTCTGAACGACCGGCTCCTACACCTTTTTCCAAAAGAACCAGCACAGCCGTTTCGAACCCGGGTATACGGGCTCACAAACCGCGTTCGCAAGCTCTTAGCCACAGAGCACCACAGCTCTGGAAAATTATTTTATTTAACATTCACTGGTATCTACTAATATCAGATGTCCGTCTGGTCCACCGGGTCGTGCCGTCGGATACAAAACCCTCTCGGATACCGGCGAAAAAGAGAAGGTCCTGATTTTTGCCTGCGGATTAGCTTCCCTTATTACCAGTGTCCCTCGCCATAAGGGGTAACCACTACGATTTCTGAGGCACTACTAACTTAGGTTCCCATGTCAAGGACGAGAAGTCAACATTTTTGACCAAATGACGGATGTAGGGATTCAACCTGCTACCTCAGAATTAGGACATCGGGTGTTTAGGAGCGAGCGGTCTTAACCATTCGGCCAAGCTGATCTCCAGAACAAGAACTGGTACATACTGTTGGAGATCTGAAGATGTGGAGTAGCATGATCGCCAACGCAAATCGTCAGGGCACTTGATAAATATTGACAGAAGGGATGCTAAACAACCCTGTCGGAAGATGTTAATTCTAAATTAGGAAAATCATCATCATCATGTGACATGCCGAGCACACAGACGATCGTGTTTATCTGAAACATGATGTCCTCTACAGTTCTTGGTCAGATCAACGTAAGAATAACCTGTGCCACTTTCTAAACCCATCCAGCATTATCTCCCTGCATTGACTTCTGTTACACACATCCACGATATTTCTGCATAGAATGGTCTAATTAATAACGAACGAACGAACGAACGAAAATCTTTATTTTCAAAGGGTTAAGAATTGGGCACGTCTGACATTCTGCCCTTCTTATTTATTTCCTCTCATACATTCTTTCATTCAACCTCACTTATGAAGCAAATGTTTGACAACAAAAGAACAATAAAAGGCATGAAAAATAATCAATAACAAATGATTCAATGATTCCATATTTAACACGGGCATTATAAATACCTAAGGCAGGTGTAACGTGCGATACATATTGGGAATGTTTTTTGGCTAGTTGTCATTTGAGATAATTTACCATTATTGTCTTTCTTTGTTTTTGTTTATGGGGGAACTGAGGTAGTGTTCAAACAGGTTGCGAATGTATGTATAATGATTGGTGGTGTCTTTGATTTCTTGTGGAAGATTGTTCCATAACTGAGCAGCAGAGTATGCTAAGCTTGTTTTTATATAAGTCTATCCTAGGTTTAGGGACATGAAGTATGTTTAGTCGTTCGCTATGTCTTGCGTTATATTTAAACAATGGCCAAAGGTAGCTTGGTGCATTTTGAAATAGGACTTTGTGAATTAGTTTAGCCTTATTAAAAAGTAGGCGTTTGTGGAGTGGCAGTAACCGAAGATGTTTATGTAGGGTAGAATTATCGGCAAGCTTTTCACCATTAATTAAACGTATTGCCCTTTTCTGGAGTGAATAAACGCGTTTTGTTATTGATTTGGAGCATCCATCCAAGATTGTGGAGCAATAATCAATATATGTTTGTATATGAGAAGTATAAAATATCTTTCTTGTGTTTTCTTCAAGGAAATTTTTAATTTTGGCAAGATGGTATACTTTTTTGGTTATTTGTTTAACGAGAGCATGAACATGGGAGTTAAAGGTTAGATTTTGATCTATGATAAGACACAGTGCCTTGTGCTCGGTTACACTTTCTATAGGCATGCTACCAATGTGCAGTATATCTGAAGGTGTTAATTAATAAATATACCAGACGGTGTTAATTAATAACTAGACGAGAAGGTGTTATATAATAACTAGACTTTTTTCTAAATAGTTCTATATCCTTTACAGGACGTTACAGTCAACACTAGCATTATTTATTTATTTATTTATTTATTTATTTAATATTTGCTGTTGTAATCTCTTGGCAAGTTTTACGTTCAGTAGTTTGCCATTGTTTTCTGAATGACCGGCACCCATACCAATTCGTGAAAAAAGCCAACGTAACGCGGTCTGTTGCCAAATCGCTAGCAGCTGTGTTTTGAACGATGGTATGCGGGATCACGAACCGCGTCCGTAACCTCTTCGCCACGGTGCCGGCAATAATTAGACTAAAAGGTGTTAATTAATAACTAGACTAAATCAATCAATCAATCATGTGCCATGCCGGAAAGCGTGGGCGGTCATGACTCGCCATTTCACTCGATCACCAGAGTCGTGGATCAGCTCAGTGTTCCTGTCTCGTCCATGCCATGTGGCCAAGCCATCCAGGTATTTTCCTCTCTGTCTTCCTCTTGGTCTGTTCCCTTCGATCTTGCCAGTTGTCACTAAGTTCTCCAATCCATTTCTTCTCATAACATGTCCAAAACATTTTGACTGTCTACGTCTAATTTCTCTAATCAATTTACGATTGTCATTTGTCTCCTGTAGTACTTGGTCATTGGTTTTCCTGTCTGTCCTTCTTCTTCTTCTTTCGTTCACCTGAAATATGTTTATAACTGCAATGTTGTCTCTTGTATGAATCTAACAGTCTTTTTTAGTTCATTCAACGGTCCATAGAGTTTATCTTCCACTGTTGTCTCTCTAGGCCAGAAGGTTCGCCTGGATATGTTGTAGTTTGGGCAATCCTGGAGTATGTGCTCTGCTGTCTGCGACGCCAAACCACATGTGCACATGGCTGAGTCACCAATCTTGAATTTTGTCTGTCCATGGTAGTCTGTGCATTTTCCCCAGAAACCAAATTTCTGCAGCCATCAGATGTTTTTCAGCTTGAATGCACATTGTCCAAGTTTCACATCCATACAAAAGAACAGGCTCTATGTATCCTCTCAACACTCTTTTTCTCGTTTCAATTGACATCTTTTTAATTGGTCAGTATGTTTTTCATCTTGCTAAAAGCTACTTTCGCCATGGCGATTCTTGTTCTAATCTCTACAAGGCATCTCCCATCAGATGACTACCATAACCTGTGTCTTTTTACAATTTAATTCTAATCCCAGTTGCTCACTGTGTACAGCAACCGCATCTACTAATTGTTGCAGATCCTGCGCATTGTCTGCAATCAATACTGTATCATCTGCATATCTGATGGTATCGATGTTTCGTCCTCCAATGCTGATTCCATTTATATCTTCTACATTTCTGAAAATATTTTCACTGTATAGGGAAAAAAGATCTTGAGACATTACACATCCCTACCTAACACCTCTCTTAATAGGCTGATATTGCCCCACTTTATTATCAATCCTTATGGCAGACTGTTGTTTCCAATATATGTTTTTATAAGTCTAATGTATTTCCCATAAATTTGTAGATCTGCAAGCATATCCACCATGTTGACATGTTTCTATCAACAGCCTTTGTGTAGTCAATAAAGCAAAGATGAATATTCTTGTTAATTACTAGACTAAAAGGTGTTAATTAATAACTAGGCCAGAAGTGTTAATTAATAAATAGACCACAAATTGTCAATTAATGACTAGGCCAGAAGGTGTTAATTAATAATTATACCAGAAGGTGTTAATTAATAACTAAACCACAAGATGTCAGTTAATAACTTGACTAGAAGATGTTAATTAAAAGTTAAACCACAAGGTGTTAATTAATAACTAGACTAGAAGGTGTTAATTAATAACTATACCAGACGATGTTAATTAATAACCTAACCACAAGGTGTTAATTAATAACCAGACCACAAGGTGTTGCAGATCCTTTACAGGACGTTGCAGTCAACGCCAGAAATTTTTTTTACTGCTGTTGTGATCTCTTGGTAAGTTTTACGTTCAGTAGTTTGCCATTGCCGGCTTCCTGGCCTAGAGGTTAGCGACTTTTCTCCGTAATCTCGTATACTCTCGTAAGTAACGCGACGACGGCGAGAATCAGCAGTGGTTCGATTCGCGTCGGTAACTTACGGGGTATATGAGCCGACCGCTTAGAAAGCAATGGCAAACTATTGAGCGTAACCTTGCCAAGAAATCAACAGTCAGCCGAAAGAAGCTGATGTTTACAGCGATGTCCTGTAAAGGATATGCAAACATTTAAATTAAAGTTTGTCATTAATAACCAGACCAGAAGGTCTCAATTAATAACTAGACCACAAAGTGTTAATTATCAACTAGATCACAATGTGTTAACTACTAACTAGACCACAAGGTGTTAATTAACACCGGTGCCCCTGTATGTTTCATGTTCGGTTTGGTTTATTGTCCTACGTTCATACTCGTGTTGGTCCACCCAGCCCCTTCATCCGAAAACTTCTCATTCATTACTGCTCTTTCTAAACAACTGTGTTAATTAATAAGTAGGCCAGCAGGCGCTAATTAATCATTAAAGCAGAATATGTTATTTAATAACAAGAGCAGCAAGCGTTTATTAATAACTGAAGCAGAAATTGTTATTTGATTACTAAACCAGCAAGTGCTATGATAGTTAAAGCAAAATGTGTTAATTAATATCTATATCGGCAAGCGTTAATTAATAGTTGGTGTGCACGGAGTTAATTGGTAATTAATAACAACATTGCTAATTAATAACTAGACCAGCAATTGCTAATATATAAATAGTACAGGAGGCGTTAATTAATATTTAGGATAGAGGTAAATATTTATTATAATATAAGACGTTAATTAATTCCAGCGACAGAAGGTAATAAATTAACTGTTTCTGGCGGAAGGAAGGTAGAGGGGATGGGCAGGGGAAGGGGAGTGTAATAAGAAGCTTATAATAAAGGTGTCATAATTTATTACATTTCGAATGAATGAATAGGTGTTATGCTGTGTTTAATTTTCTTTTATATTGTGCTCGATGGTGTTTAATTTGTTTAGTTATGTTTAGTTTAGACAGATATATTCACCTACGCCATACGACATGGACTATTAAAACTAGTAAAATATTAAGAAGATGTTTAGTTATGTTGCCAGCTCCGTGGTTAAGGTGTTAGTATGCAGTTCGTAATCCCGTATACCCGCGTTCGAAATACAGCTGCAGGGGATTTGGCAGCAGACCACCTTGCGTTGGTTTTTTTATGAAATGGTATGCGTGCCGGTCGTTCAGAATGTAATGGGAAACTACTGAACGTAAACTTGCCAAGATATCACCACAGCAAGAAAATGCTGATGTTGACTGCGACGTCCTGTAAGTGATATGCAACTAACTAACTTAGTTATGTTAAGTAACGTTTTCTTGTGTGTAATTATATAGAACTGTATATTAGTTGTGCTTAATTATGTTTAGTTACGTTTTATTGTAAACTAGCTGACCCGGCCCGGCTTCGCCCAGTCCCTGGAGGGGATCTATCTATCTATCAGTCTGTCTGCTTGTTTGTCTGTCTGTCTGTCTGTCTGTCTGTCTGGCTGACCCGGCCCGGCTTTACCCAGTCCCTGGTGGGGAGCATCTCATTTAATTCATATAAGTAGTCATATAAGCTCCCGTTCCCGACTATCTGTCTGTCTGTCTGTCTGACCCGGCCCGGCTTCACACAGTCCCTGGTGGGGAGCATCTCATTTAATTCATATACGTAGTCATATAAGCTCCCGTTCCCGACTGTCTGTCTGTCTGTCTGTCTATCTGTCTGTCTGTCTGACCCGGCCCGGCTTCACCCAGTCCCTGGTGGGGAGCATCTCATTTAATTCATATACGTAGTCATATAAGCTCCCGTTCCCGACTATCTGTCTGTCTGTCTGTCTGTCTGACCCGGCCCGGCTTCACCCAGTCCCTGGTGGGGAGCATCTCATTTAATTCATATAAGTAGTCATATAAGCTCCCGTTCCCGACTATCTGTCTGTCTATCTATCTGACCCGGCGTGGCTTCGCCCAGCTCCTGGCGGGGAGCGTCTCATTAAATTCACACAGTAACTTAAAAGAATGTCCTTCCACACACCATCCATTATTTTTAATGGAAACTGTTATTAATCACCTACATGACTGTAGATAACTTCTTTAAGCATAAAAAGATGGGTTACAATGTTATGCATTATGCATTATTTTTATGAAAACTTTGAAAATGCCTTAAAGATTATATCATTATTTATTATAACTCATATGCCTAAAAATAACTATAGACAAAGAGTTTATAAATCTTTGGAAACGATGCAACAATATGACTATAAAGTATATAGAAATGTTATTAAAAGTTATGCCCCTTGAAATAACTTTTCTAGAGTTAAGTCCCCTTGCTATATAGAAATATATAATGAAAAATGAAATATTACATTTTAGTAATTAAGTAGCCGAAAAACAAACTAAAAAACTATGACAGAAAGTTGCACAGGAATGAAAGAAAAACGTGTAGAAAATTTCATCTCATTCGGATGGACCGTTCGCGAACGCATAAAGAACGGACGGAAATACATACATTGTGTTTTATATATATAGATTAGTTATGTTTATTTATGTTTGGTTATGATTAGTTATACTTAATTGTATCTTAGCTGTGTTTAGTTATGTTTATTTGCATTATAGTTCTGTAAGATATGTTTCTACAAGACGTGGTGTTCCCAATCGGTCACCCATCTAAGTACTAACCACGCCCGACATTGCTTGACTTCGGTGATCGGACGAGAACCGGTATTTTCAACGTGGTATGGCTCTTAGCTTCTCAGGCTCAAAGACCTACCTGCCATAGATCACAAGGTACTACATTGGCAGTAAATGACAGTTTAAATGGCAGAAGTTATGTTTTGGATGTGTTTATTTAATGTTAATTGGTGATATTGCTCACCGCCCCATAAAGTGTTTGGTAAAGCAAGAGTTAAAAATACAAATTGAATGATTATAAGGAATCATGGTGATAAAAACACAAGAATAGGTAAAAACGAAAGAAAATAGGGTGCAGTTGTTACACACCTTTGAGAACAAAGTTTTAAGACGCATCTTTGGTCTCATTAGGGATACACAAAGTGGAGAGTGGAAAAGAAGAAGTAACAAAGACACTTATGTTCTGTTTATATCCCCGCTAATCACTGGTATCATGAAGGCTAATAGACTACAATGGCTGGGGCATATAGAAAGAATGGAAGATAATAGGGAAACAAAACTCGCTTACACTCAGGAAATAAATGACCGTAGACCCCGAGGTAGACCAAGAAGACGGTGGAGAGATAATACATATACAGACCTACAAGCACATTGAATCAACGACTGGCAAGAGAAGGTCAACCAGAGAGACGAATGGAGACGGATTGTATCTGCAGCAAAGAACCTCAATGGAGAAGAAGAAGAAGAAGAAGAAGAAGAAGAAGAAGAAGAAGAAGAAGAAGAAGAAGAAGAAGAAGAAGAAGAAGAAGAAGAAGAAGAAGAAGAAGAAGAAGAAGAAGAAGATGAGGAAGAAATAGTTCAAGGAGAAATAGGAATGAAGACAATTACAGTAGCTCTTATAGAAGACAGGTGGGTGATTTAGCGGAGTTGGTAGGTAGCTGCGCTGATAATGTCACAAGCAAAGTGGTATGTGGGTCCGACCCTCAGGCTCGACGCCTGATAAGTGAGGAAAAGGCTTATTTCCAATCCCCGTGCACTCAGGGCTATTAAAATGTTACGGCGGAATCACACCACAGACCGGTACCAGGAAACTACTAAGAGACACATTTTCTTCTTCTTGTATATAGAAGAGGTTCACAAAGATATGGCAAACTACTGAATGTAAACTTGACCACGAATCACAACTGCGTTGGTTTCCATGTTACACCTACCTTAGGTACAGGGTGTATTTTTAATGACTGTGCTGTGTTTGAAAATATTGCCGGTCCAAATTTTGTATTTACCTATTATGGTACATGAACTTCACAGAGGGTGAATACAAAACTTGAACCGGCAATATTTTCAAACCCTGCAATGTGAATAAAAATACCCTATATTTATAATGGTTATGGCAAACAATACTTTAGTGAGTCATGTATTATTGATTTTTTTTCCATGCGTTTTAATGTATATTGCTCTGCTGCTGTCTAAGACAGCTTTACCGCAGTTCCACCCAATTTTATTCATATTTTTGCTGTCTAAGATTAGCTGCATAAGTGATGTATGAATGAAAAAAATGTATGAGAGGAAAGATATAAGAAGGCAGGATGTCAGATGGGCCTGCGTGCCCAATTGTAAACCCTTTGAAAATAAAGTTTATTCGTTCGCTAGTTCGTTCGTTTCATACAAAGGTATGAGTGCCGTTCGTTTAGAAAGCAATGCAAACTATTGAACGTAAACTGGTAAGAAATCACAAACAGCCAAAAGATACTGGGGTTCACTGCAACGTCCTGTAAAGGATATGTAATTAACTGTTATCTTTTTCTGTTATATTACCACACAGTATTTATTTTCTATTATATTACCACACAGTATTTATTTTTCGTTCGCTCGCTTTGAACTCGAGTGTAGTCCAGGCTAGTCTTATTTTTGCGTGTGGGCGAGCTCTCTCTATCCCCAGTGCCCTTCGTCATCATGCGAACCCACTCTGGCTTCTGAGGTACTTGTAATTAACGTCCCAAAGTGAAGGACGAGAAGTCATGATTTTAGTCCAACTGACCGTTGTAGGGATAAACCGCTACCTCAGCAACAGCATACGGGAAGTTTAAGAGCGAGCGTTCTTAACCATTCAGCCACGCTGACCACCGTATTATCTGTTTTGGGTCAAACATAATAATTAATTAGTTATTTTCTTAGATTAACCTCGTTTATTGCTTAATTAACAGCTGCGTCCTTATATTAAATCTCGTGGCATGTAAGTAACTTTCCGAGGCTAAACCAACTGGCACCTTATTTGTAATTCGAGGTTACCCCATCGTGAAACTTATTTATAGTCTAAATTTAAACTAGCTGACGACAATTTATATGTCGATGTTAAATCTACCTTACGTTTATTAGCCGACTGGTAAGTTAATTATATTCTCAGGATAAACCCGCGGGAATTGCACCTGTATTTATTATCCAAGGTTAAACCATATTCTATTTATATTTGGAAGTTACATCTGCTGTAAATTAATTTACCGACTGGCAACGTATTTATATTCTAAGGTTAAGCTAATTGTTGGCTGCTTTATAGTTTAAGGTTAAACTGGCTTACAGCTATTTATATTCGCAAATTAAATCGTAAACGTATTTATCAAGTGGCCATCCATCCATCATGTGCCATGCCGGTAAGCGTGGGCGGTCATGTTCTGCCATCTCACTCGATCACCAGAGTCGTGGATCAGCTCCGTGTTTCTGTCTCGACCATGCCACAAGGCCAAGCCATCCAGGTACTTGCTTCTAGGTCTTCCCCTTGGTCTGTTCCCCTCGATCTTATCAGTTGTCACCAAGTTCTCCAGATCATTTCTTCTCATAACATGCCCAAAAAATTGTGACTGTCTACGTCTAATGTCTCTAATCAGTTTACGATCTTCATTTGTTTCTTGAAGAACTTGTTCATTGGTCTTTCTGGCTGTCCATGGTATTCTTTGCATTTTCCTCAGAAACAACATTTCTGCAGCCATCAGATGTTTTTCAGCCTGACTTCTCATTGTCCAAGCTTCACATCACATAAGAGTACAGGTTCTATGTAGCATCTCAACACTCTTTTTCTCGTTTCAATTGACATCTTTTTATTGGTCAGTATGTTTTTCATCTTGCTAAAGGCTACTTTTGCCATGGCGATTCTTGTTCTAATCTCTTCAAGGCATCTCCCATCAGATGTTATGACTGTTCCGAGATTATTGTACCGATTCACTTGTTGAAGAATATTCCCATTTACTTGTATTATCAAGTGGCAACGTAATTATATTCTAGGGTGAAACCAACAAGCAAGTTATTTAACTTAAGGTTAAACTATCTGCCAACTATTTATGTGTAGTACTGAAATCTACTTAGAATTATTTAACTAATGGCACATTAATTACATTCTATGGTTAAACTTTCTTGCAATTTAACTGTGGTTATAGGGTACAACTATCTGGCAACTATTTAAATTACGCGGTTGAATCTACTGCAGAGGTATGTACCAACTGACAACTTAATAATATTCTAAGGCTTAACCAACGACAAGTTATTAATAGTCTAAGGTTAAACTTTCAACGTAATTGGGATCTAAGGTTAAACTATCTGGCAATTACTTATATTCCGTGGCTAAACCTACTGAAAATGTATTTACCGACTGGAACATAATTATATTCTAATGTTAAACCAACCAGCAACTTATAGTTGCAAAGGTTAAACTTTCTAGCAGCTTGGTTATATTCTGAAGTTGGGCCTGTTAGTTGGTTTTAAGATTTATAATAAAATAAAATAAATTAAATTGAGAAAGGTGAAAACAGGCATACTTCGGGCAAAGTGGTAGACTTAAATTCAACAATCGAAAATAGAGTGCGTCTGTTGGGTTTTCCCACAGTACATGCTGGTGTGGTGGGAAACGAGCAGGCGGGCAGATTGGCCCGGTTTGCACAGCTTGGTGGGGAATTTGGGGCATGATAAGGCAGATGTGGTCGGGGCTCCGTGGAATCGTGGGCAGAAGAATGGTTAGATCATCACGGCTTGGAGAGAACTGTGCTGCAAGGAATAACCAGAGGATCTGGCAGACACTCAAAACTCCGAGGAAAGGCCAGACGGACATATAATTTGACTGCTACTAGTGCCATAAGTATTGGGAGTCTTCGCTGGCTGTTGCAGGCGAGGACGGAGCACATATGGGAATGTCCTGAGTGTTGTGATGTCGGTCCTTGACTCAACTCAACTAAACTCAACTTAATTTAACTTAACTCAACTCAACTCAACTCAACTCAACTCAATTCAACTCAACTCAACTCACAGCTATCGACACATAACTTCTCTCATAAGCTGGCTGTCCGCGAATGAATTAAGTACTAAACATTGAACATGTAAAAGATAATTATTTAATTAATCAGCTTAAATCATAGAAAACACCTAATTCTTTTGTCAATACATTTGAAATTCCTGTACACATAGTTAATTAATGAGGGTAAAATCTTCAGGAATATGGGTTGACTTATCGATAAGGGTTGCCTAATTAACGTAATGCAGCAGTTGGGAAGTGCGTTAGGTGTGTCGGAGTTAAATAAGTATTAACCGTTAATTAATGAATTTTTATCTCTTGGCTGATTTAGTGAGCACTGTTGTACTTGATACGGCATAATAGATCGGTATTGAATATGTATAGTTGACTGGCAAGAGAATATGTTGAGTTTTACTAGTACCACTACTGCTGCCGCCGTCATCATCACCACCACCACCACCACCACCACCACCACCACCACCACCACCACCACCACCACCACCACCACCACCACTACTACTACTACTACTACTACTACTACTACTACTACTACTACTACTACTACTACTACTACTACTACTACTACTACTACCATCACCACCACCACACCACCACCACCACCACCACCACCACTACTACTACTACTACTACTACTACTACTACTACTACTACTACTACTACTACTACTACTACTATTACTATTGCTACTGCCACTGCTACTGCAAATCTACCACTGCTTCTGTCACAACACTTGTTACAGATGTTATGTCTTCTAGATACACTCATCTAACTCCGCCTTATAATTATTTTCATCATTTTATTACTAATGTTATTAATGTTGCGGCTGCTGTTGTAGTCATAGTCGTTACTGTTGTTGTTATACTTCTTCTTCTTCTTCTTCTTCTTCTTCTTCTTCTTCTTCTTCTTCTTCTTCTTCTTCTTCTTCTTCTTCTTCTTCTTCTTCTTCTTCTTCTTCTTCTTCTTCTTCTTCTTCTTCTTCTTCTTCTTCTTCTTCTTCTCCGTCTTCTTCTTCTTCTTCTTCTTCTTCTTCTTCTTCTTCTTCTTCTTCTTCTTCTTCTTCTTCTTCTTCTTCTTCTTCTTCTTCTTCTTCTTCTTCTTCTTCTTCTTCTTGTGCAACGGGAAAACATTGTTTTGAATATGCGTCATCAGAAATGACATCCAGTCTTTGAGTGCTCATTTGCGTTCCTCTGTAATTAGCCTAACATAAATACAAGAATACATTTGATAACTTAAGTGCATTTATTCCTTTAGTTGTTACACAAACCATAAAGCCAGCGTGTTGACCAGATCTTCTTTTCAAACATTGTTCAAGCGGGAAAATTGTTCATTATAAAACCACGCGAGAACTTGATGACGTTAATCTCGGACGCTCAACTCTAAGAACAAACAGTCCTTTTTAGTTAAGTGTTCGAAATATATTGCAAGCTGGATATCCGTCGGCCAGGCGTCGGTAAGTTTGCCAGAAGGACCGACGGCATGTGGGCGCAAATGTCAAGCGTGTGCATCTCTCCAGGGCCAAGTCCTCCGGCCGCTGCACTTGCGGACATGATCACCAGAAGTCAATTTCTTGAAGGTAATTATCTTTTTTATATACATCTTAAAGATCACATTGTCCACCAACTGTTCCCTCACTCCTTATGTCATTCCCTTTTAACGGTGCCTATAATTTTGAAATCTCTGTCTTGGTATAAAGTCTTTGGGTAAACGATAGAGAGACCTTTCGACGGGTGGGGATGAGTGCGACGTTCTGCAAATTACATTAAACAGGATGATCAAAATTTTATTCCGACACGAATAGTGTAACGGACATAGAAAAATGCTTTTTCGAGAATACTGGAAAGCAACAACAAAGATATATGCAAATAATTGTTTTGGCAAACTATTACATTCAGTTATTCCACACAAAAACCCTTTTTCACATGGGGCAATGATGAGCATTTTATGTTATGTTCACGGATACAAGGGGAACCCTTTGATGCAACCAAGAAAATCCGTAAATAAACACACGTGTATTGTTTGACGCTAATAGAAGTAGAAAAAGAAGTAAAGACTTGAGGACGCACTAGACAACATACAAATTTAAAGCTACAGTCACCGATCGGGATACGAATCTGTCACCTCCAAATCACGACATTACATCGCTGCAGAAACACGTGTACTTAGACTCATGACCAACTAGACATCTATAAAATGTCTTCCTTAGCCAGGTCTATCATCCACACTCGCAACAGTTTTGGAATATGGACAGAATCTGTATATAACCATTGAAACCATAGATACCATAGGTATCAGAATGTTATTTTAAACCAACATAGGTCAAATGTCATCAATACATGGACAGAAATGTTGTGTCGGTAACTATAGTTTTTAATGTTTATGTTGTCTATGTGTCATTACTTCTCGAGCGGTATGAGTCGTGTGCTGACTCCCTTCCGGGCCATGATACAAGACTGTCAAGAATTTTATCTCGCTGGCTTCCTCTATCTCTCTTTCCGCCAATCTTTCTTGTTCTCACAAAATGTTCCAGTTTGTGTATTCTCATAATGTGGTTGCCGCTGAACGTGTTGCATGGAGGGCAAATATCAGAAATGGAATAAAGACAAAGGAGAAAATTATTGAGACGTAAGATGGTGCATGATGGTGGAAATGACCACGTGTTCACATGCACCCACTGTGAACGGACATTTACAGCGCAAATTGGCCTTATCAGTCACACTCGCTACCGCCATAGTTAAAAGTTATTATGCCTTTTTAAAGCACAAACTATCGTCTGTCAAGACGGCAAGGTGCCAATGTAGTGTAATGTGGTCAAATGGAGACTGCCGCATTCTGATGTTTGTGATAAATTGTCTTTGCGACTTAGCCTCTCTGACCATGTCCAGATTACTCATTGTGGCTGTCCGAAGAATTTTCAGCATTCTTCTATAAAACCACATCCCCAAAGCTTCCAGGGACTTTTCACTTGTTTACTAAGTGTCCGTGATGCGCAGCCAGAACTGGCTGTAGAATGTGATAGAACATGTTCGTTGTAACATGCTAGAAGTATTCTTTACTCTAACTTCCATTGACAGGGACTAGTTGAATAAAATATTCTCCATCCGTACATCCAGACGAGGATTTTTGTGGAAGACGTTTGTGTTGGCATTCTGGCAGAGGCATTATGCATAGTATACCTGTGCGAGCTGTTGGTTTGTCCAGACTCCTGTCTGTTCCACTTTTCACTTGGGGTAGTGAGGAGCTTTTTGTGTGATATTCACTGGCACAGGAACGGAGCATAATGGGGCGAAACTTTGCCTTGAAGTTGGAACCGCGACTAACTAACTAACTAACTAACTAACTAACTAACTAACTAACTAACTAACTATCTAACTAACTAACTAAGTAACATCCAGATCTACAAAATAGGATGGCATTATCACAACACAATCCATATCTGGTAACTACTTCTGAACATTTTTATAAGAGAAATTAAATGCAGACATTAAAGATTTTTGGTCACGTTATGGAAGAAATAAACGGAGAACTTTGTGACAACTGGCAAGATTGAGGGGAGCAGGACAAGGGGAAGGCAGAGAGGTAAATATCTAGCTGGCTTGGTCATATAGCATAATCGAGACAAAGACCCAATATGATAATCAACTGTCACCCTATCGCTAGATGGAATAATAGCGAATCCTTAATGTGATCAATGTGATATAGGACATCACACATCTCATTGTCTCTATTTCAAATCCCAAGGCGCAGTGTTGAAGTCAGGACAGGCAAACTTAGGGGTACTACACGGAAACCCCAGAATGCAACCGCACTTCCTCTCCAGCCAGTCTGAAGAATCCTTGCCCATGCGCGGGGCTCCACGGACCACTTCCGGTCGCACTTTAAATGGGCTGGTTTCGTTTTGTCCTCTCATAGGGGGGAAACCCCTAAGAATTGGGTCTCGTAGTTTGCATTCCGTTGCACGTGCTGTACTGGGCCTTTGTCTGTGAGTCCGATGTTGTTAAGTTTCGGTTTTCTTACAGTGGATTTTACAAGCATGAGAAACAATTAGGTATTGATCTGCTTTCGTGGAAGTTAAAAAAAATGTTTTGCATATCCTTTACAGGACATCGCTGTCAACATCAGCATCTTTCAGCTGTATGTTGATTTCTTGGCAAGATTACGCTCAGTAGTTTGCCATTGCTTTCTGAGCGGCCGGCTCAGTTATCCCGCAAGTCACCAGCGGGCGTCGAACCGCTCCCAGCTCTCGCCGCTCCGAGACTCTGCGTGATAAACGGGATTACGAAGAAAGTGTTGTAACACCTCGGCCAGAGAGACCGGCTTCGTGGAAGTAGACGATGTAAATATAGGTTAGTAGACACACTAAAGATAACACTAACATAGAAACTGAAAGTTACAGCGATCACATCGAGATTCAAACCCCATGGATCAACGGGAGGCCAGTTAACACACTAGTTCCTACAGTGTGAGGTGCTGTCGTTATTTGGAAGAAATAGGTTAGAATTCGATAAGGTCATTGATAGTAATCATACGCGCTGACCGTTGGAAAGACATATCCAGACGACAACACGGATACAGAAAACTAACTTTTATATTTACTTTTTCATGTAGTTTTTTTTTTTTCCCCATGTAGTTGTCTCTGTTTGTGTTTCTTTATGAAGGAACTGGAGCTTTTGCCTTGACTACAAGTAGTCTGACTATGGAAGGCATGGCAATAAGTAAAGATTGCTTGCTTGTGTTCGTTGGCTTGAGCTCCAAAGCGAAGTCCTGTATGTCGTATGAAGACATCCTATTGTCCAACATCAGTGTGATGTCATACAGGACCTGAGGTTTGCGTGAGTATTCGATGTACCATGTCTGGCTTATTGGTGTGCAGACTGGTGATTCCTCGCCGTACAGGCACTCTCCGACTTCGGAGAAATCGGTGATCCTACTGACTTTAGCCAGAACCCCGAAGGGACCAGTTGCCCATTACGCTCGACGAGGACGCGTCAATAGGTCTTGGCAAGTATATAACCCGGCCCTGGTGCCTTGGAAACACCTCTGCGTCCCAGTAAGTAAAGCAATTATATAGCTCGAGACACAAACCTTCACTCGAGCATGTATCTTTAGTGACTCAATGAGTATGCTCGGGAAGATAGAGATGGGGTGGGTTCAGAGGATAGTGGGTGTTGTCTATGGAGCGGTCACAGCTGGCAAAGGCTTGCAGGTAAGGCTACTGTGGAGGGCGGGCGAGCAATGTACTAGGCTAATATACTGAATGCTCTAAGTCGTTTGCGAGAACCAAATGTTAACTGAGAATCTAAAACCATGCGAGAACAGCAAGTTAAAAGAGGTGTGGCCAAACAAGACCACTCTGCAAGCAGCCAAAGAAGACTAATAAATTAACACTGAACTGGTGTCGGTAGCCGCTACATGCTGTGGGATTTAACATAGAGGGAATCCGAGCACTTATGGACTGAATGACTCGATGTAAAATGACGATGATCTTTCGACTACCTAACTAACTAACTAACTAACTAACTAACTAACTAACTAACTAACTAACTAACTAACTAACTAACTAACTAACTAACTAGCTAACTAACTAAACTAACTAACTAACTAACTAACTAAACTAACTAACTAACTAACTAACTAACTAACTAGCCAACTAACTAACTAACTAACTAACTAACTAACTAACTAACTAAATAACTGTGTTTGTTTATTCTGTACTGACAAGGGCTTTAACCGCAAAGTCCATTGTGTTATTCGTAATCGTGCTCTAGCAAGGTTAAGAAGGGAACGTTCTTAACCAAGTGAATAGTTTTAAATACCTAGGGGCATTTACAACATCAGATAGAAGATGCACAACAGAGATTAAGAGCAGAATAGGGCAAGCAAAAGCCATATTTCAGAAAATGAAGAGTATCTTGTGCAATAAGTCACTGACACTGAGTGTAAGAAAGAGAGTGCTGAAATGCTACGTAGAACCAGTTTTGCTGTATGGCAGTGAATCGTGGAATGTAAATGAACAAATTAAGAAGAAATTAGAAGCAACGGAGATGTGGTTCCTGAGACGAATGTTGCGAATTCCTTGGACTGCCAGAGTAACTAACAACGACTGCCCGAGACAGGCTAATGAAACTAGAACACTATATACAACAATAAGAAAGAGACAAACAGCTTTCTTCGGTCATGTGATGAGAAGAGAGGCATTGGAGAACATCGTGACAACTGCAAAGATCGAGGGGAAGAGAGGCAGAGGCAGACCAAGAGAAATGATGCTGGGTGGATTGAGACGGTGGCACGGAGGAATATCATCAGCAGAGTTGATCCAGAACACCAAAGACCGAGATCTGTGGAGAGCCAACAACGCCTACGCCAGCCGGCACGGCACTTGATGATGATGATGATGATGATGATGATGATGATGATGATGGTGATGATGATGATGATGATGATGATGATGATGATGATGATGATGATGATACTCTAACAAAGCTCACTGTCAACTTCTCGTGTTTTGGAGATTCATTCACGTTCCCTGCAGGACGTTGCGTTCAACCCCAGGTCAATTTTCTGGGCAATTTTACCTTCAGTGGGTTACCTTTGCTTTCCAAACCAGATGTCAAGATTTAAACCCAATTTAATGCCAGAGTAGGGATTGAACCACGTGTCTCTCCATCAGCGCACAGGAAGTTTAAGAGCGAGCGCTTTTATTCCTTCGGCCACGCCAACATCTTGATTCTTTTCTTCAGGAGCGGCTGTGGCGTAGTGGCTAGACGTTCGAATGCCAGCGCGGTGGTCGAGGGTTCCATCCCTAACAACGCGGATTTTAAGAACTGACCGGGGCTTCTAGGCTGAGCCAGTCAAAAATGGGAACCAGAAAATGTCTTGGGAAGTAAAAGCGGCCGACGCGAGACTGACCACATGATCCAACGAGTGCTAATTGGCCTATAAAACTAGGGAGATATAGTGCGTTCACAAATGTTTGCCCTAATTCACGCTCAATTTTTTTTACAATTATCTGTTGCATCGTTATGAAATTTGTTCCTGTCGTCTTATATTAACTCCTCCGCCCCCTCCCTCTGCCCCCTCAAGGAATATAACTTCAATAAGTTCAAAGACAGCTGATATGGAAAGCGGCGAAATATCTTTGCTGTTTTAGCGAAAATATATTAAATTCAAGTTTAAAAGCTTGTTTTACAGTAATACACGTCAATTGAACACTTCCGTTCCACTATGTGTTCTATAAGAAGAAATTCTAACATTAAAGAAATTCCAACATTGAAGAAGTTCTAAGATAGAAATAAAAAAATACAGAATTTCTAACATAGAAGAAATACAAACATACTAACTTAGAAGAAATTATAACATACAAGAAATTCTAAAATTTTAACATAGAAGAAATTCTAATAGAAGACAATACGTGCTTACAATCTAACATAGAAGAAATTCTAACAAAGAATAAATTCTAAAATTGAAGAAACTCTAACGTATTAACAATTATAATATAGTAGAAGAAATTATAACTTAGATGAAATTCTACAATTCTAACACAGAAGAAATTCTAACATTGAAGGAATTCTAACAATCAACATAGAAGAAATTCTAAAATTTTAAAATAGAAGAAATTCTAACATTGAGGAATTTCTAACATGAGAAAAATGAGAAATTCTAATATAGAAGAAGAACTTCTAACATTGAAGAAATTCTAAAATTCTAACATAGAAGACATTCTAACATTGAAGAAATTCTAACACTGAAGAAGTTCTAACATTGAAGAAATTCTAACAATCAACATAGAAGAAATTCTAAAATTCTAACATAGAAGAAGTTCTAACATAGAAGAAATTCTTAAATTCTAACAAAGAAGAAATTCTAACATTTAAGATATTCTTACATTGAAGAAATTCTAACAATCAACATAGAAGAAATTCTAAAATTTTATCATAGAAGAAAATTCTAATATAGAAGAAGAAATTCTAACATAGAAGAAATTCAAACATGGAAGAATTTTTAACAAAGTACATAAAACAAACGGGTAATGAAATAATGAACAATGACACGAGAGAAACAAACACACATCATATCAATCGATGCCCTGGCTAGAGCACCCACAGGTCTTCACTCACCAGGGACACCATCTCCACATCTGTATGAAAGATTACTGGAGTTGGAGCAGAGAGCTAGCCCTGAAGTGCTTTGTGAGGAGAACCCGTGGAAGTGCCGGAGATCCTGTTTGTGGGGGTCTTTCTGCCGAAGATGTGACCCGCCTGGTGGAATCCGCTGCAATATGGGGATCGATGTGGAAGATGGACGGAAGAAAGAAAGAAATGAAGATAGGATGAGAAGAATTCAATCAGTCAATCAAACGTGTGCCGTCTCCGTGTTGAAGGTTGGCTGCTTTTGATCTTAAACTATTTTATATCTCCGCCCTGGTTATACATTCTGACAGACTGCTTTTCGTCCATTGTTTGCTTATCTTCCACCTTGTGTCGCTGTCTGCCTCTTTTTCGTTTGTCTTCAGGATTTCCAACCAGTGCTGTTTTTATAATATTGGTATGACTGTTAATCGAGCACAAATAGTTGTCTTGTTTCTATTTTATTACATTCATCAGCGAATCCTGGAATGTAAATTAACAAATTAGGAAGAGAATGGAAGCAACAGAGATGTGGTTCCTAAGACGAATGTTGCGAATGTTGCTCCATGCCACCGTCTCAATCCATCCAGCATCATTTCTCTTGATCTGCCTCTGCCTCTCTTCCCCTCGATCTTTCCAGTTGTTACGATGTTCTCCAATGCCTCTCTTCTCATCACATGACCAAAGAAAGATGTTTGTCTATTTCTTATTGTTGTATATAATGTTCTAGTTTCATGAGCCTGTTTCAGGCAATCGTTGTTAGTTACTCTGGCAGTCCACGGAATTCGCAACATTCGTCTCAGGAACAAAATCTCTGTTGCTTCTAATTTCTTCTTAATTTGTTCATTTACATGTTGTGGCTTCACTTCCGGAATACATCATTCGATTCACGAGTGCAATCTTCTCTGAGAGTCCTGATGGTCGTCGCTGGAGCTACGGAGTTCGTGCTCTGTGCGATGCTATCGACAGACCATCCTGTTGAAGTGAAAACAAAATAGGTAGCATAGGTAACACATTTATTTTTCATACACTGTCCAGTCACACAAAACTGTCATATATTGCCTTTAGTACCTTGCGATGTATGACAGAAGGGCCTTGAGACCGAGGAACTAATGCCACCTGGCTAGTGCAGTGGCAGCGAAATAGGAGGTCAGGATTTTTTTTCCCTACGCCAAACAAATAAACGCCAAACATTACTGAGGATTATAAACTGGGTGTCCCAAAGGAGAACCAGACAATTTTTCATGCACACTCGGGCAGAAATCATCAGACGAACACCAAATACAACGTACCAAATTACGAAAGTAAATATCGTCTCGTCCTTGCTTTTGGGGACGTAAATTAAAAGTACCTCAGAAGTTAAAGTGATGGCGAAGGACACTGGTAATAGGGAAAAGATGCCTCACACACAGAAATCAGTCCGGCTTGGACTACGCTCGAATTCAAAGCGAGTGAACGTGGTTGGGGGGAGAGGGGGTACACTGCATATTTCCAGCGTCTGTAGCTTAGGAGTGGCGACCACATTTTCAACATCTCTACAGTCCGGCATGAAGACGCGCGGGAAAAATTAAAGCGGATCTCTTTGCGTTGATTTTCACAGTGGTGTGAGCGCGGTCCGTTAAGAAAGCAGTGGCAAAATACTGCACGTAAGATTACCTAGAAAGTAATAAACAGTAAAAACATGCTGTGGTTGACTGCAACGTCCTGTAAGGGATGTGCAACTAATTAACATTGTATACTGTGAGTAGTGGTGGCGCGGTGGTTAGATTGGTTTTTCCGCTAGCCCGGTGACAGACAGACAGACAGACAGACAGACAGACAGACAGACAGACAGACAGACAGACAGACAGACAGACAGACAGATCGGTAGACACATGGACGCGCAGGGAGAGATTGTTTAGCCAGACAGACAGATCGATAGATGCAGAGACATGCAGACAGACAGATCGTTAGACCGACAGACAAATCGATAGACAGACAGATCGATAGACAGTTATATAGATCGATAGGCAGGCAGACAGATGAATAGACAGACAGACAGACAGCAGACAGACAGACAGACAGACAGACAGACAGACAGACAGACAGACAGGCAGACAGACAGACAGACAGACAGACAGACAGACAGACAGACAGACAGACAGACACAAAAGAATGTCCTCAATAATATAATATTATACAAACTTGACTCCACAACAATGCTCACAATTAAACTACCACTAACTACCCTAAGCCAGGTCGGAGCAGCCGCACGTGCAGTACCAGGTCTCGTGCCTGTAATCGTATTTTTATTTCCTCCACCCGACCCCCATACCCGCATGGTCCCACTCGCACAGACTTCTACCGGGAAACTACCGGATTAGAAGCCATACAGGTAAAAGTAGCTGAGAAGTCGAGTAATAGGATTGGAAATATCCGATTTTGTCCGGAGGGGATCAAGTCTGACCTTCAGAAGAGGATTAGACAGGAGGAGATCGCATCCGGAGGTAGGCTGAAGGAATGAGGAACTGGAGGGTGGAGGTATCAAAACTGAGTTCGTTTAACTCCTTCTGGTCTTGGCTTCGGGTAGGCCTTGGCGATTAAGGTACTGCGCACCACTGTGTTTTTAAAATCCGGATCTTCTTCTTCTTCTTCTTCTTCTTCTTCTTCTTCTTCTTCTTCTTCTTCTTCTTCTTCTTCTTCTTCTTCTTCTTCTTCTTCTTCTTCTTCTTCTTCTTCTTCTTCTTCTTCTTCTGCTGCTGCTGCTGCTGCTTCTTCTTCTTCTTCTTCTTCTTCTTCTTCTTCTTCTTCTTCTTCTTCTTCTTTCTTCTTCTTCTTCTTCTTCTTCTTCTTCTTCTTCTTCTTCTTCTTCTTCTTCTTCTTCTTCTTCTTCTTCTTCTTCTTCTTCTTCTTCTTCTTCTTCTTCTTCTTCTGCTGCTGCTGCTGCTGCTTCTTCTTCTTCTTCTTCTTCTTCTTCTTCTTCTTCTTCTTCTTCTTCTTCTTCTTCTTCTTCTTCTTCTTCTTCTTCTTCTTCTTCTTCTTCTTCTTCTTCTTCTTCCTGCTCCTGCTCCTGCTCCTGTCCTCCTCCTCTTCTTCCTCTTCCACTTCTGCCTATTCCTGTATTTATCGCAGGAACGAATTAATACATGTTTGTGGTTTATTTGCAATCGTTTTCATTGTGCTTCCGGTCTATGATCTTTATTGTAATACTGATGCAGCGGTACAACTGAATATTGTAAGTGTGGCGATAAGTCTAATTTCTTTGTGCTTCCGCAATTGTTTTAGTGCTATAAATGTCCCCTTGCTTTTGCATTCTCATTCAGATATCTTCTCCATCCCCCCTCTTATCTTTGTTACATATCTACCCACATAGGTGCTACTTTACTACATAATACATATTCCAGAATAGAAACAGGAACAAATCATCATCATCAAGAAGCCATGCCAATGGCGTAGGCGTTCATGGCTCTCCACAGATCTCGATCTTTGGTGTTCTAGATCAAGTCCGCTGTTGATATTCCTCCATGCCATCGTCTCAATCCATCCAGCATCATTTCTCTTGGTCTGCCTCTACCTCTCTTCCCCTCGATCTTTCCAGTTGTCACGATGTTTTCCAATGCCTTTCTTCTGATCACATGACCAAAGAAAGCTGTTTGTCTCTTTCTTATTATTGTATATCAACAAATACTCTATGTAATATACTTTTTGGAAAAAGAGCTATATTCAGTCAATCCTGATGTGTAAAAGCGAATCATGATAAACTATCAGACAGTATGAGGAATCATGAGAAGACTGTGGAGATGTGATTTATACACGAATTATGAGACCATAGTGGGTTTATAGAACAAGCAATGAAGATATCTTGAAAGAAGTTAACTCACACTTGATTACTCGCAGCAGAAGAAGACAGTTCCACATTCTTTCGGCACGTCATGAGAAGGAAGAGCTGGAGTATGTCGTCACATCGGGAAGTTGGATGGGAGAAGAGGTAAGAGGAAACCAAAAGAAAAGAGGCTGGACAGTTTGACAGAATGGACATAAAGAGACGTAAGTACCAGAAACGATTTGCAATACAAGAGACATAAGGTTGCAGACAGACATGATCACCAACGCCACACGGCATAAACTAAAAGAAGAAGAATATATCTTTATGTCCCAATAGATGATAAAATCATAGCAATCTTCATTAAGTTAGTTAGTTGCATATCACTTACAGGACGTCGCAGTCAACCCTAGAATTTTTTAGAAGTTCACGATTCCTTGGCAAGTTTACATTGAGTAGTTTGCCATTGCTTCAAGAAAGTAAATCTACATAAAGATATTTCCGGTCTTGACCAGCTCATCATCATCGTGCGCCCTGCCGATAAGCATGGGAGGTCATTTCCCGCCATCTCACACGATCACCAGAGTCGTAGATCAGCTCTGTGTTCTTCTCTCCACCATAACACGTGGCCAAGCCATCCAGGTATTTACTTCTCTGCCTGTCTCTTTGTTCTTTTCCCCTATATCTTGCCAGTTGTCACCAGGTCCTCCAATTTATTTCTTCTTATAACATGTTCAAAACGCTTGTGACTTTCTACGTCTAATTTCTCTAATAAATTTACTGTTTTCATTTGTAGGTCTTGGTCATTTAGTTTTCTATCTGTCCATGGCATTTTTTTCAGCTTGTCAGCTCATTGTCCACACTTCACATACAAAAGTACAGGATATATGTAGCAATTCAAATATCTTTTTCTCATTGCAGCTGACATCTTTTTATTTTCCACCTCTTTAACCTATTTTTACCTCCGTATCACCATCAACACCAACAGCAGATACCTCCTTCACATCAATTACTCCTACAACTGCTGTTAGCGTATTCCTCCTCCCTGTTCAGAGCACCTCTTCTCGCGCTCATCCATCTTCGGATTTTCCCCAGGTAATCAGCTCATACGACAACATAACGAATGTCAAGGTTACAACCTCTATCTGATGTGGCACTACACTCAGGAGGCCATATTGTCTCAGTGTCTTTCTTCTCTATCTGCATCGGGACACCGTTTTCATCGTCTACTCTTTTACTGGTGGGCGTTGTAACTTAGAGGCGGTGAACGTGTTCCACAATTCCTCCGACACACCGAGTCGAGTGTACTACATCAGCCGTGGGAGATATTGAAGCCGGCCGCTTTGCGTTGATTTCATTGGCATAAAATGTCAGTCATTAAAGAAAGCAATGGCAAACTGCCGAACATATAATTACCTACTAAATCATACACAAAAAGTTAAAAGGTAGTTGCATATCCGTTACAGAACATTGCAGTCAACGGCGGCACTTTTGGCTGTTTGTGAATTCTTGGCAAGTTTGCGCTCAGTAGTTTGCCATTGCTTTCAGAGCGACCGGCACTCCTAGCTTTTATGGGAAACCAACGCAAGACGGCGTGCTTCCAAATCGCCCGCAGCTGTGATTCGAACGCGGTATACGGGATTACAAATTGCGCTTGTAACTCCTTCGCCACATAGCTGACATTACTAGCTAATTTATATTTATGTGTACTAGCTCATTTATATTTATGTGTACAAGCTAATTTATATTTATGTATACTAGCTAATTTATATTTATGTGTACTAGCTAATTTATATTAATGTGTACTAGCTAATTTATATTTGTGTGTACTAGCTAATTTATATTAATGTGTAATAGCTAATTTATATTTATGTGTACTCGCTAATTTATATTTATGTGTACTAGCTAATTTATCTTTATGTGTACAAGCAAACTTATATTTCAGTGTACTAGCTAATTTATATTTATGTGTACTAACTAACTTATATTTATGTGTATTGCGTTTAACACATAGCAACCGACCTATCATGTCAGGTATTTCAATGTTCATGAATATATTGTACACAGCATCACGTCTGAAGCTTTGTGTGTTTGATATTTGAACTATACTGGGCTAGTATGCAATTCTGAGACCCGTGGTTCTGTTTCAATGGCTAGATACGAATTCTGTCCATATTTCATAGTTGTGGGTGTAGATGGTGGATAGACTAGTTAGTTAGTTAGTTAGTCGACAGATCATCCTCATTGCACATCGAACCATTCAGTCCATAAGTGCTCGGATCCCGCAGCGTGTAGCGGCTAACGACACCAGTTCTGTGTTGGTTTATCAATCTTCTTTGGCTTCCTGCGTAATGTTCTTGTTTGGCCACCCCTCTTTTAATTTGCTGCTCCCGCAGTCTGGCCATGGTTGTAGATCCCCAGTCATCACTTGGTTCACGCAGAAGTCTTACTTCTCGTAGAGCATTCAGAATGTCAGCCTGGTACATGGCGCGTCCGCCCTCCACAGTAGCCCCACCTGCGAGCTTGTCAGCCCGCTCATTTCCTTGCACTCCCGCATGCCCTGGCACGAAGATGAAACTAATCTTTGCCAGCCGAGACCTCTCCAGAGACAGCAACCATGGATGGTGGATAGACCTGGCTAATGAAGAACCCTCGCTTTTGGCGAGTCTAGTTGGTCATGCTTGGAAGTACACTTGCTCCTATAGCGAAACGGTGTCGTTATTTGGAGGTTAAAAGAACACATCCAAGGATAATGTTTTGTGAGTTCTCACATCTCGACTACTTTCTTCTGTCTCTGTGAGCACTAAATAATACTTATAAATTTGTTTACGAGCTGTCTTATTGGCCTCAAAAGGTTCCCCAATTGATATTTCTGTGAACTAACTGTCTCTGGCATCTACTGACTATAATACCTTGCGGTGTAAGACTTGAACTTAAGGAATGAGGGCCGCCTAGCTAGCGCAGTCGCCGCGAACTGTGCAGGTCCAATCAATCAGGTGCCGTCTCTACAATGAAGGTTGGCTGCAGTGGATCTCCAACACTGTCTGTCTCTCGCCATGAATGTACTTTCTGTCAGTTTGACCTTCGTTCATCTCTTGATGATATCTTCCCACTTGTATCGTTGTCCGCCTCTTGCTCGTTTGCCTCAACCTGCTCTTCAGTATGGTTTGTTTAAAGAGTGTTGTCTTTTAACGTGGCGAAAACGGGGGAATGAACAGGCTGATAGGCTAGCAGGGAATGCACCTCTTGGTGGAATTTTGCCTATGGACAAGAGGGAGGTGGTCGTGCGCGTGTGGGACCATGTGGAGAAGGCGTAGGAACAGATTGAGAATCCATATGTGGAAAGAATGAGATTGCGGGGGGTCGGCAGGGGTTCTGGAAGAATCTCAAAACTGAGAGGGAAGACCAGGAGAACTTTTAATCAGATAGCGGTGGGAACGATTAGTATGGGAATATCCTGAGTGCAGTGTTGTCGGTTCTTAACTCAACTCAACTCAACTCAACGTGGCGAAAATATTTCACTTGCCTCATTTTTATTTCTTTCATCAACTCTCTTTTCATTCCCAGTTATTCTAGAACCTCTGTATTTGATTGATTTTGTTTCCATGAAATACGACATATTATTCTGTATATCCACATCTCCTCTATTCGACATTGTAGTTGCTTGTTCAATGTCCAGGCTTCCGCGCCATGCATTAGTGTTGAATCTACGTAACATTTGACAATTCTCATTTTTAATGCGTTGTTACGCTCTCTAGATTTTAATACTGATTTCATGCTTTTTCCCCCGACAGAAAAAAATCCGCTCTTTGTCCAGGATTTGAACCCGCGTCTCCTCAAGGAGAACCCAGCATTTTAGCCATTCGGTCAGCCGCTCTGTGAACTAACATTATCAATAACATCCACTCCAATCCGCTCACCACAATGACGATGGTAACAACAACCAGTTTTATTATTATTATTGGATGTTAGGTTATCAAAACTGACCCAGAAGTAGTAGACCATATATCCACTTGTATCCTCTGCCATCGGGCATTCTGGAAATGTCTATACCAGCTCGAAAGAGGTTACCCTTCTTTATCGGAATGAAGAAGCATATTTTATCTATTTCCACGTACCACAAATGCATTCCATCTCAGTGTTGCCAGTTAGAAGCACTAGAAGATCAATACTTTTTAATCAGCTAAACTTTCCCTGGCGGTCGAAAGCTCAGGCCAGGCCGTTATTGTTAAATGTCAACGAGGAAAGCCAAAAAACATTTCATACTCGCAAGTTGGGCTTTTCTTTCTGGCGTGCTCCTGGTATAAAGGTGAAGTCGGGCTATCTGAAGAGGGGACGTAGAGAAATGTCGGTTGTAAAAACGCGGACAAAGAAATAATGGAGGGATAAAATAGACCAGCTTGAATTGCCGTGGTTTTGTGTGCGGAAAGACGTTTGAAAGGAGGCTAAGGAGAAGCGGGATTATGGTTCGTTGGAGAGATAATGAGAAGCAAAAGCAACAGGCCATATACGATATACGTACATACACATACAGCCGTTATAGTACTCGGACATCCAGCAAGGGAGACGACAATGCAAATAAAACCCTTTGAATCTTAGGAGCATCAAATTAACTCAATCGCTGAGTTCTTTTGAATATGTTTGAGATAGTAGGTCACAAATCAGACTAGCGATTGCTTCGACTGATTGGATCATGAAATTAGGTGACTTAATTCTGAATTGTAGATGGGGTGGTGGGAGATAAAAGTGGTGAGTAAGAAAACTGACTAATCTACTTTTCGGAGAAGCACGAAGAGTACCTATCCCTTAAAAGAAGTCGCTTAAAAGTCGACAGGGTCGACTTCATTGCACCGGGTTTTATCCCATATGGCTCGGTCTCTTTCCGCAGCGCGGAAAACGTCGCACAAAGCACGAACTCCGTAAATCTAGCAACGACCCACAGGAGTCTCTGAAAGATTTAACTCGTGAATCGAAGGACGCGGCCCGGAATCGAACCCACCCGAGTTAAACGGCTTGACCACTTCGCCACGAAGACGCCTCCCTTTCAGTGTAAGTGAATGGGAAAGATGTGAAGGTAGTGGAAACGATATGATTAAAGTGTGAGGACTGATTAGGAAGTGTGAAATGATTGATTGATTGATTGATTGATTGATTAGACTTTGGGCGACTAACTCTATCTATCTATCTATCTATCTATCTATCTATCTATCTATCTATCTATCTATCTATCTATCTATCTATCTATCTATCTATCTATCTATCTATATATCTATCTATCTATCTATCTATCTATCTATCTATCTACCTACCTACCTACCTACATACCTACATACCTATCTATCTATCTATTTATCTATCTATCTATCCATCCATCCATCCATCCATTCACCCTTTCATCCACCCATCCATCCATCCCTATATACATTCATCCATCCATCCGTCTATCCTTCTGTCTGTCTGTCTGTCTGTCTGTCTGTCTGTCTGTCTGTCTGTCTGTCTGTCTGTCTGTCTGTCTTCATATCTATCTCTCTATCTGCCTTTCTGTATGCCTGCCTGTATATCTGTCCATCTTCCTCTTTTGCTGCAGCAGTTACAACAACAACATCAACAACAACTACTAATACTTCTAATTCTACTACTACTACTACTACTACTACTACTACTACTACTATTATTACTACTACTACTACTACTACTACTACTACTACTACTACTACTACTACTACTACTACTACTACTACAGCTACTACTACTACTACTACTACTACTACTACTACTACTACTACTACTACTACTACTACTACTACTACTATTATTATTATTCTTAATACTATTATTCTTACTACTAGAGCTGTAACTATTGCTGCTGCAACTTCTAAGAATATCACAGCTAAGAAAATGTCAGTAGAATATTCTGACACCATCCTAAAAATGTCCGCACGCAATATTCTCACAGATGGCCGGCGCGTGGTCATTTTCCAAACGGGGATACACCCAAACCTGGTCGCACACGTCACGACTTGTCTGGTACGTCATTACAACACTGACGTCACAATAGTGCCACGCGCCAGTCCCCCAGGCCTGGTGTGGCCGTTGACAACCCTGTTTGTCCTCGATTGCAAATGTAAAGATCTTTAAGATGAGAAAAACCCGCGGGAAAAACTTCCGCAAGTGGATACAATGAAGAACCGCGTGTGGCGATGTGTGTATGAGTGCGTGCGTGCAAAGATTACACTTCTGTCAAAGACAATAACAGCTTGAGAATCGCTTGCTCCTTAGCACTAATAGGACAGCAAACACGAATTCAGGAAATTGTTATATTTCCAGGCCTGCTACCTTATAGCTCCACCAAAAGACACGCGCCTGCCTTCCGCCATACAAGCAGATAATCCTAGATAAAAACTTAGGGATTACTAGAAGGGCGTTTCAACCCCAAACATGGCCGAGTTACCATTGCTTTGGTCCTGAGAACAACTTCCGGGTTATTCCAGCAACTCTGTGTTGGAAACAAATTCCTAATGGATAATCCGTTTTCACGCATTGTCCCAGCGGCTTCATCGCTCCGCCATTTCTACTGGTGTCTGTGACGCATGCACGCAATTTCCATATTCGCTTTTCTATTTTGAAAACATCGCGTGATCTTTCAGAACTGTATGCAATATGGCGGAAAACTCGCATCTGTCACGATTTCCCGCCAATCTACATTTGCAGTCTTTTAATTGAGCTGCTTGTGTCTGGCAGTTCTTGTTCTTCTTTCGCGAGAACAATTCGTTCTTTTAATTATATCCTGCTCTGTACTGTTGTATTCCATTCTGTCCTATCCTGTTCTATTCTATTGTATCTTGATCTGTTCTATTCCATTCTGTCCGGTACTGTTCTATTTCATTATGTCCTGTATTGTTCTATTCTATCATGTACGGTTCTAATTTATTCTGTCCTGTACTGTTCTATTCCATTCTGTCCTATCCTGTTCGATTCCATTCTGTCCTATCTTGTTCTATTCAATTCTGTCCTATCCTGTTCTATTCAATTCTGACCTATCCTGTTTTATTCAATGATGTCATGTCCTGTTCTGCTCCATTCTGCTTTGTACTGTTCTATTCATTTCTGTCATGTACTGTTCTATTCCATTCTGTCCTGTACTGTTCTAATCCAATCTGCCCTGCACTGTTCTATTCCATTATGTCCTGTACTGTTCTATACATTCTAACCTATCCTGTTCTATTCAATTATGTCCTGTACTGATCTATTTCATTCTGTCATATTCCATTCTGTCATGCTCTATTCAATTCCGTTCTGTACTATTCTATTCCATTCTGTCCTGTACTGTTCTCTTCCATTCTGTCCTGTACTGTTCTATTCCATTCTGTCCTGTACTGTTCTCTTCCATTCTGTCCTGTACTGTTCTATTCCATTATGTCCTGTACTGTTCTATTCCATTCTGACCTGTACTGTTCTATTCCATTTTGTCCTGTACTGTTATCTTCCATTCTGCTTTGTACTGTTCTATTCCATTCCAACCTTATCCTGTTCTATTCAATTATGTCCTGTACTGTTCTATTCCATTCACTCATGTACTGCTCTATTTCATTCTGTCATGTTCTATTATGCCATGTTCTATTCTATTCTGTCCTGTACTGTTCTATTCCATTCTATCCTTACTGTTCTATTCCATTCTGTCCTGTTCTATTTTTTTGTTTTAATCCCTCACGTCCTGTAATGTTCTATCGACACATCCTGTTCTGTTCTTTCCTGTTCTACCCTGTTTTCATTCTGTTTTGCTGTGTCCTGTTCGGTTCTATCATGTTCTGTTATACCATGCCCTCCTGTGTTTTGTTCTGTACTGGCCTGTCTTGTCTGTTCCGTGACAACTAGCAAGATTGGGGGTGGGGGGGGGGGGGGGGGGGGGGGAATAACAAGGGGATTTTTTTTGCGCTCGCCAGCTTTTGAACTCAAGCGTAGTCCATACACTACTTATAGTAGCGATGGACTGAATTTTGCGTGTGAATTAGCTTTCCATATTAACAGTGCCCTTCGCCATCAGGCGAATCCACTCCGACTTCAGAGGTACTGGTAATTTACGTCCACAAGTCAAAGACGACAGGTCAACATTTTATTCCAGCTGTCCGGTGTAGGGGCTGGACCGCGTACCTCGGCATCAGCACACCGGATGTTTAAGAACACGCGTTCTTACCCATTCAGCTATGCTGACCTGCACAAGGGGAATTCAGAGAAGTAAATACCTGGATGGCTTGACCACATGGCATGGTCGGGACAAGAGTACAGAGCTGATCCACGATTGGTGAACGTGAGAGATGGCGAAATATGACCGCCCAGGCTTACCGATATGGCACATGATGATGATGAATAACTCATTGTTCAAAAGTGTTCTAAGGCGTACAAGAAAGAGCAATAGTTTGGGAACCTCTCAGCAATAGTTTGGGAACCTCTAAGGTCATCAACACATCATGATAAATAAGTCAAAAGAAGATATTACTCAGCTGTTATATGTAATGTCGGCTGCATACTCCTTACAGAACGTCGCAGTCAAACCCAGTATTTTTTGGCTTTGTGTGATTTCCCTGGTCATTTTACTTTCAGAAGTATGCCAAACTAGGTTGACGCTGCCGAAAGAGTTAAAGCACTCTCGTTTAAACTTCCGGTTAGCTGCTTTTGGGGCAGTGATTATTCCCATAACCGATCAGCTAGATTTTACTGTTGGTATCTCGTTCAGAAAGCAATGGCAAACTACTGAACGTAAACTTGCCAAGTAAATCAACGTATTGTTGGGGTTGATCACAATGTCCTGAAAATAGTATGCAACATTTCTTTTTGCTAGTTTCCCATAGGTCACAATTTTTTGGGCATGTTATGAGAAGAAATTATTTGGAGAACTTGGTGACAACTGGTAAGATCGAGGGGAACAGACCAAGGGGAAGACCTAGAAGCAAGTACCTGGATGGCTTGGCCTTGTAGCATGATCGAGAAAGAAACTCGGAGCTGATCCACGACTCTGGTGATCGAGTGAGATGGCAGAACATGACCGCCCACGCTTACCGGCATGGCACATGATGGATGGATGGAGCTTCCCATAGCTTTCTTAACGACCGACGCTCAAACTACTGTTAAAAATCAACGCAAGGATATATGTTTCCAAATCGCCTGCAGCTAATTTCGAACCGCATATGCGGGATTGTGAAACGCTTTCTCTTCGTGGCGATGGGATTACGCCGGTCGTCCAGAAAACAATGGTAAACTAGTGAAAGTAAAATTGCCCAGGAATCACGAAAAAATGTTGGAATTGACTGCGACGTCCTGTAAAGGATATGCAACTAACTTTTTTTTCAGCCACAAAAACCGGAGTAATACATAATACAAATTAATACACGTAACAATTGGAAGGAATCAATAAGAAAGTGCCACAACACATCAGTAGTATCTCACATTGATTTACGTTATGAAGAAGCTTTTGGTCAGTATCTTACAATTTGTTTCGTTTACGATCGGCTATTGTTTTCATATTTCCAAAACACGTCGCCAAAATATGACATTCTCTGCCGCGTGACCCGAGAAAAGGATCCGAACATCAACCATCAAACTGACTCTTCTTTGTTGCAGTCGACGCCGCGAAAGTCACCCCGTTAACCCTGGCTTTGGGCGAACCCGAAGTCCCCAACGGGCGAGCGGTAGTCGTGCCATATGGCGACTGCAGCGTTTAGTGGTGAGTTGCCGTCACGGGTGACTGAGCGAGGTATGGCTGGAAATATGGCCCGGACAGGGAGATGTCACGGACGGATGAGCATCGTGATGATGGCTGGTGGTGGTTGTGCGTAAACATGCGAGCGCTTGCTGTGACAGTTATGCTACAACTGCTGCTGTTGCTGCTGTTTCTACTACAACTAGTATTACTACGACGATTACTACTACTACAGATGCTTCTCTTGCTGATACTGCTGCTACTGATTTTGCTGCTACTGCTGTACTACTACTACTGCTGCTATGACTACTACTACTACTACTACTACTACTACTACTACTACTACTACTACTACTACTACTACTACTACTGCAACTACTACTACAACTACTACTACAAGTGCAACAACAACTACTACTACTACTGCTACTACTGCTGCAACTACTGCTTCTGCTACAACTAATAATGCTACTATTACATATAACATAACGACTGCTCTGTCTAGCTCTCCCGACTGCCAAGCTTGAATGTTGCTTGTATGCAAATACACAGACACGCACATCGCCTTAGAGGCATAACCTTCGCATTCAACTCAGCCAGTCCTATCACAGCCCAAAGTAGAACCCGGAGTAGTATATCGGGCTCCTAACACCCTAGGATAAGGACAGATACCCCGAAGAATCAGAGAGAATGTGCAGACGTTAAAAGTTTGCCAGCAATTGAAAATTGCAAGCGAAATAAGTCTCTACCCGGGTTTTGCTATTGTTTGTTGTTGTTGTTGTTGTTGTTGTTGTTGTTGTTGTTGTTGTTGTTGTTGTTGTCTTCCACTTTTACCGTTACGTGTCGTGGGGAGGGGCTATTGAAGTTCCGGCTCCTGTATCTAGCTGGCATCTTTCCTTCAGTTTCCTCCATGATTCATGAGCAATAAGGATGATTACTGTTGAAGATGAGGACGGAGCGAGTTTGGGATGGTCCCGAGTGTTGTGATGTTCTCTCCGTGGCGAAGTGGTCAAGCCCTCTTACTCGGGCTCCGAAGGTTGTGGGTTCGATTCCGGGCCGCGTCTTTAGGTTTACGAGTGCATTATTTTTGGAGACTCCTGGGGGTCGTCACTAGAGCTACGGAGTTCCTTATTTTTGCGACGCTTTCGGCAGTTAACTGCGGAAAGAGACTGAGCCACATGGGATAAAAATCCGGTACAATGAAGTCGACCCTGTGTCGTGTGTGTAAAGAATGAATGTCGTAGTAGTTACTTGTTCTTCTTTACCACTTTAGTGTCGTCCCTGGAGTGAAGGAAATCAACACCCACATTATTTTTTAATCCAATATCTCTATCCTGGGAGATATCCAGCAGACTCCGTCCACACACTCCTTCAATCTGAAAACACCTTCCTCTCACTCTTACTCACCCTGGATCATGCCCCCTCTCATTCTTCCCCAACATAACATACTTGACAACTCTAGCCTCAACAAATAAAAACAAGAAATTTATTAAAGAAAGAGTATTTGTAGGAGAAGTGTGTGTGTGTGTATAAGGTGTAGAATGTGTGTCGAAAACTAATGTTAGACCAGAGATTTAGAAGCAAAGTCTGTAACATCATAGTGCTTAGCACACAACAGCACCATTTATTCCGGCAGTGAACCTCACCCAGACGATACACTTTATCCAATCATTCGATCAACGGGGTGCTGGTAATCCGATAGGACACTGTTGCTCTTGGTCTTCACTCTACCACACGGTGAAGTTCTCTGTTTCATAATGTTTGTTAACTGATAATCTTCCAATTAACTGAAATGTCACTTGGGGAAAATCTAATGTTCATAAGTCTTGATTAAAACATTTTCCCCTCTTTTTGAACACAACCTATTAATGTTTGTTAGGTAGATGTGTGTGTGTATATATATATATCGACTAAACTAAACTAAACTAAACTAAACTAAACTAAACTAAACTAAACTATCCCTAGTAGTGAGTAGATGTCGGTGTTCTAGTCGCGTGCCATTTGGACCAACATCTTCCGGCTTCGATGGTTGAGGTTTCTTTTCTGAATGTCTCTTCCCATAGGCAGGGTGCGCTCCGGGATTTGTGGGCTCGGCCTGTCCATGTTTTCTGTCGGGCTTTGTTGTCCCATCCTTTGTTCTTACAAGAACTTCCGCGCTCGACATTCGGCGTGTCCATCACGTAGAAAGATTTCCTTCCAGGGTTTATGAGCTCCATCACCCCAATTTGTTCAAGTTTGCTAATTTCTACACGCAAACATTCCATTATGTAAGAGGCTGGTTTTTGGAAATTTTTATAAAACCTCAAATTAACAACCCCCCCCCCCCCCCCCTCCCCCCCCCCCTCCCCCACCAAAAAATAAATGGCATTAGCCTATCAATCATGCCAAAGTTAGAAATCACGCAACACTTTAAGTGTCATTCACACGATAAAAACACGTGCTGGCCCTCATTTAAACTCCCAGAATACCCGGAAGGAAAAACCTTTGCCTCGTTTGCATCCCACCAATGAAACACGTGCATAGAAAACTGGCATTACAGCAGGTTGTACAAGTGGAACAGACGGGCAACTTCGCGGTTCAGTGAAGTACAACGGCGGAGAACCGAACTCGAAAAAAGGGCTTCATCAGAACGCGACAGAAGGTGAAGGTGTATTGCAACGTCGTGCATCGAAAGACTAATATCGGGTATGAATAGTTATCGACATACATAGAACTGCTTCGGCATACTTAATAATAGGGGCTGCAGTTAGTTCAGTTTGATAATCCACTAAGAAGAATCGTTGTGAGGAGATGCGTTTTCATCGTTTAAGCTTCACCTGAAATTGGCTCGAAGCTGCTTGGAAATTTCATGACCGCTAAAGAATCATCGATGTAGAGCGGGTTATTGGATGGACTCCTTTGGGATCGCTTTGCTGGAGGGTCAGACCTTAGGGGTGTCACAGTACCATGACATGGGATCTGTCGCTGTTTTTATTTTAACTCTTTCACTACTTTGAAACTAACCATATGTTTATTCATTACTCTTTTTTTCTGATATGACGGCGACGTGGTAACAAGATTAAAGCGCTCGCTCTTAAACTTCTAGTTCGCTGATGGCGATGATAGGCGTTTCATTCCCTATACTGGCATTAAGTTTGGGTTAAAACGTTGACTTCTAGTTCAGAAAGCAACCCACTGAACGTACAATTGCCTATATAATCATCCTGGGGTTGATCGCACGTCCTACAAACGTCAAGCAACATTTTTTAATATGGTAGTTGATATGGAGCTACGCTAATAATGTCACTAGAGTGGTCGGACGAAAGTTCAACGCCTGCACTTGTCGTCCGCCAAGAGAGGCATATAATGGCAACCTACTCCTCCTTGCACCCAGGCCTACAAAATGTGAAGACCCAGTGACATCATAGACCCATATCAGATGCATGCTTCCAGACATCTGGTTGACTGGCAAACTACTTAACGTAAGATTGCTTAGTCAATCACAAGCAACAACAAAACTAGTTGCATATCATTTACAGGACGTCGCAGTCAACTTCAGCATTTTTTGGCTGTTTGGGATTTCTAGGCAAGTTTACATTCAGTGGTTTGCCATTGATTTCTGAATGACCAGCACTCATTCTGTTCTGTGCAACCTGCGCCAGGCGGTCTGCTTCCAAATCGCCTACACTGTGTTTCTCCAAAAAAAACTTGGGCTGTCCTTGTCTAATTTTTCCCAATTAAATCTCCGTTTTTTATTGTTTTTTGAAGGATTGTCTCATTTGATTTTCAATACGTCATAGGTATCTGTGCATTTTTCTCCCAAAAAAAACCCCATTTCCACGGCCATTAGATGTTTTCCTCAGCGTGTCTATTAATTGTCCAAGTTTCACACGCATTACAACAAAAATGGGTTCTATGTAGCACTTCTACACTATTTTTCTCACAGTAATTGACAACATTTTGTTGGTAAGTATATTTGTATACAATGCCTGAAATATCAACAGATGAAAGGAAAGCCCACTGGCGCCATCTCGTGACGAGGAGTCTCGATCCGAACAGGGCGCATGCGTGAATAATAGATGAGCAGTTCTGGGCTAGAATACCCAGTGAAGCGAGACAGCCCGGCCCGGTGGCGTCTGTGCACTAAGTGCCTTGCTTGCTTGTTCGTTGGCTTGAGCTCTAACGTGAAGTCCTGTACGTCGGATGAAGGCAATCTGTTGTCCAACATCAGTGTGATGTCATACAGGACCTGAGGTTTGCGTGAGTATCCGTTGTCCCATGTCTGGCTTACGGTGTGCAGACTGGTGGTTCCTCGCCGTACAGGCAGACAACTCTCCGACTCGGAGGATGTGTACTAAGTGATTAAATGAGTGATCCAAAAGGTCGAGGCGGGTTCTGTACGTGATAGTGGATTGAATCGCTGAGGAGTCTGTTTGTCCGTAAAGTCGCCCTTCATCTCGTTCAGGGGACTTGCGGGAGTGAGGGAAATGAACGAGCTGATAAACTTGATGGCTCTGCATCCCCTGCTGATAGCCAGACCATGGATCGCGCGACGTTATTAAACACCCTTAGAGAGATGTCGAGTGGAGCGGAGACTTTGACGTGTGAATGCATCCAGCGCTGGTCCAGAATCGAGTATACGTGTCGCGAGTACGACTGGCCACGGCTCAGACGCGAGGACACATCCGCAGAAGCGAGGAGCCTCGTCAACCAACATAGAACTGGTACTATTAGCCGCCGGATGCTGAAGCATATTTAAATATGAGCAAAACCCACTCACTGGCAACGCTGATCGCATTCTGGTATGAACCTAAGGCCTATCCACGCCAATATGGAAGCACTATGGAAGCTGAAGGATATGTTGGGAGGGGGGGAGGGAATCTGAACAACTATGATCTTGTCCGGAGTGAAAGGTGATATCCCAACAGATAACGGAACTTCTTTCTCTAGAACAATTCCTTTGGCATGGGAAGATCCTTGGAAGGGATTGGCCTTTCATCGGGTGTTCAAGTGAGCGTTCTTGTAATTATTGTCGTGTCATCTTTGTTCACTGCGGTGATGCCGCATACGCTGTGTGCGAATTGGATATCATTATGCCTTGTTCTGCCTCTCTTCGACCTGAGGAGCGAAATTGGAGGGTACAAGTCTATCCTAGTACGGGGAAATGCAACCTAAAAGACTAAATGGCATGGCAAGTCACAAAAGGCCCTAAGCCTTAGTCGTCAACAGGTCTAGGATCGAAGATCCGACAGGCTGTTTGTTAGAGCATTGCTTTGCTGATCCGGCAGCTTCTGCAGCTTGTCTTGTTCTAGAGTGTTAGTGCTACCGTTCCTCTGGAGTAAACTAGACAGGCCGAGAGAGGGATCTGCGCATGGGCAACACTGGCTCTACAAGTTCAAGCCCAGTTTTGTGCTATGGAGAGGTATAACTCCACTATGATCTTGTTGTAGTTATTATGCCTCTTTTGAAGCACAATGTAACAAGCTATCATCTGTCAAGACGGCCAGGGTCAATAAGTGATTTAACTAACATGAGAAGCAAATACGCAAGTATTGTTTGACACTCGTAGTAGGGAAACATCAACTAGATCATTTCATGCTACTGCGTCCGGTACTTCTATTCCTGATAATTTAATCAATACTTGTGATTGTACTTCTTAATACACAACGAACAGCCACGTAATAACACAAACACGAAACCGGGGATTAAAATAGCCCAGCAAGAACCGTTACTCACATCATTCAGGCCAATGGCCGTATCGATATTACCTTTTCTAACAAGAATTCAAGCCGCAGGGAGTCCGGCTAAAAGTGGTATTGACAAAAACTTTCTTGTGTCCGTTTTCCTGAAGACGTTTGTACTCACGTTTGCCCTTTTTCTCGACTAAGTCTAATCCCTCTGCCCTTTGTCGGCGAAGGATGAGAGAATTCGCTCGTGTTTTTCATCCTGTGGCATTCAAGAATGGTAAGTTAGAGATAGATGAACAGGGACAGCAACAGAAACTAACAAAGTGGATCTATCTCCTAGTGATGTAAGTGTCATAGGTCACTTTTGTGGACGGCTTGACAGGGATGTCTGGAAAAAAGAAGATAAATGATGCTGACGCGCATATTTATACTAGACAGCAGCGACTTGGCTCGACGAACGAACGACTGGAATTAGTCGATTCTCAAATGATCAGACAGTTTGGGCACACAGGCGACCGCCGCCGATCTTATATCGGACCACGTTCCACCACTCACCTTAGCACTACTCACGTATCGAGTGTCCAGATATTTACTTCTCATGCCTCCGCGTCTCGTCTCTCTTCACCAGCAAACTTGTCCGTTGTAACGAACAAGTTCTCTCAATTATGTCTATCTCATACTTGCCAAAAAATGTGTGACTGCTTTTGCGCTAATTCGTCGTGATCAGTGTCCGTTATCATTTGACTTTTGTACGACTTGCTCAGTGAGTTTCTTGTACTATCTACGGTATATAGTTTGGCATTTCCTCAGACACCACATGACTCACTTCTAGTATATGATTCGCACAACAGTGCGAAATAAATCTCCGATGACCACTGAGTGAACTAAAATAAAACGGACAGTTAATTCATGTCAAGATCAACAATGACAGTTGGAGATACTGTCCAATGCGACGTAAAGAAGCACAAAAGGCGATGTTTGGTTTCAGTCCTATCTGCGCACTTGCGCGCTACGGTTTTACATCGATACAAAAGTTAAATGGTTGAAAAACAAAAAACTGTCACTACTGCCACAAGCACCTTGCGGTGTAGGACTTAGTCTTTCTTGTTGTGAGTTGGCGGGGAGGGGGAAAGGAGAGAGCTGGAGGGGAGGTCTGTGTCTGAGAATAAGGCCGCCTGTCTAGTGCAATCGCCGCGAAATGTGCAGGTTAGAGTATACATTTTACCCCGACGGAAAAATAATCCACATCTTACCGAGGATGCGATCCCTGGTCTCCTGAGATGGAGAACCGGCGTTTTAGCCACTCGTCATCTGCTCCTCAAAGTGTAACACCCACACAATACATACACATGTGTGATGGGTGATGTGCTCAACAAACACATGCCGGCCGCCTCTTTTTCCCAAGGATATTCATGGCACTAATATTAGGCTGAGTCAACCTGGCCTTCCGATCAATTATATCCACCTTTGCGGAAATTCGAACACATGCCCATTGGTTGGTAGGCTCATTCATTCATTCATTCATTCATTCATTCATTCATTCATTCATTCATTCCCAAGACGGCCAGAGAAACGCTTTAAAGACACTCTGAAAGTTTCACTGAAAGCATTTTGGAATTCAACCATGACACCTGGGAGATGCAGCCAGAGACCGAAATACTCGTGCGTGCACATTACCAAGGTGCAGTCACTTGTGAGGCAACCAGGACGCAAGAGCTGTGAGAAAAGACAGAACAGAAAAACCACTGCAGGAAATCTCCTGCTATAAAACGTCAAACATACTTTGTCCACATTGTCAAAGAACATTTCGAGCCAAAATAGGCATTATCTGCCATCTAGAACTCACGGCTCCACTACTTCATCCCACTGGATGAAATGACTGGTCATTGTCATCTTGATGGACAAACACCACATTGATTCATTGATCATTGATTCATTGATTGGTTCATTAATTAATTAATAATAATTAATTAATTAATAATTAATTAATTTAATTTAATTATCATCATTCATTCATCATTCATTCAGTAGCATGTCCTTTGCGGAACTAGCTCCCATAACAACCTCCGAAACCTCTCGAAAGAAGCAGATGTCCCGCGTCCGATACACCCATCTGGAGATCATCCGCCACATCCTGCACCATCTTCTTCTTTGGCCTTCCTCTTCTTCTCTTCTCAGGCATATTATCCCTCCATTATTGCTCTCTCTAAACTTTCGTGGCGTTTAAAGTGATCAAAATATGTCAATGTTCTTTGTTTTATCGTCTTCGGGTTAGTAGGCCCAGTGAACTGATGTTTATTCCTCTACAGATTCACGCGGCCAACAAAAGTCATAGCCCTAGCGAGTAATGGTAGGAGCACGACCGCAAACATAATTCTTCCACAATTGCACATGCAGATTGATGCTTATATCATCAAGGGGACTCCGTAGCCAAGAGGTTAACCCGCATGCCTCACGTTATAAATTTTCCGTGAGTTCGATATTCCGGACTACGTTCGGTTCACGAGTGACTCAACCTTCTCGGAGACTCATGAGGGTCGGTGCTGGACTACAGAGTCGTGCTTTGTGCGACAGTTTTGCATGCCGCCGTGCTGAATGAGAGACCGAGCCGTATGGGATAACACCCGGTGCAATGAAATCGAATACTCTTGAAATGTAATCTCATGTTTAATACTCCTCATAATAGAATGATTTGTAATTTGTAAAATATCACACATCATAGCACAACGGATATCTCCATAAGTGCCACCAGTCTCTTCCCATATATCACGTAAGGAGACTCTCCACGCAAGTGCACACACTCTGTATTGCGTGCCAGGTTCTAAATCCACCTGAATAGCAATAAAAAGTAAATTATGACTTTTTAGAAACATTACTTTGTCACTGGAATATATGGTCGCAAACCAATATTTTTATATTCGAGCGAGCTCAAATGAAAACCTAACAGTGTGGTAGAAATACAATAACACACGCCTTTGTCTCTAGCCTGCAATATGTTGTTAAGGATGTCAGAGTGACTCTCACGAGTGCAGACGAACACGGTGAGTCATAAGATAGTTAACAGATGGCACGCCCACACTTTTGACAGCACCTAACAGAGAGCAGCGTTCTGTTAATCATTTTTTCTTTTAATCCATGAAGGGGTGAACCTACAGAAATTCATCGGCGAGAGAAGGTCCAGTATGGTGAGGCATACCTATCTGTCAGACAGTGTACGAGTGGATAGGAAGTTTCAAAACGGCGTGGTCTTCTGTGAAGAGATACAGCAAGTGCGTGCATGAGTGATTACATAACCGCCAAGACATCTACAGGAATCCAAGCACTTATCGGCACTGGAGGACTTGCAATGAACGCGGAGGTGTGACTACAAGTGACACATTTGTTCTTTATCCTTTTCAGAATATATTCACCCAAAAAATCATTTAAGGTTTTCACTGGAAGCCGCATCGTACCAAAAATCGCCTATACAAGTAAAGTAAAATATAAGGGTCGCTCATTGAAACCATTCCAATGGCTTTATTACAAAGCATGAAAGAAACATCAACAGGTGTGGTAGATTAAACAAAGCATTCATTTTGAATGAATTATGCACCATGGGTTGGTCAGAAGAAGTCACCGTAGGCATTCAGGCAACCATCCCATTGCTTAGGTAGGCGGCGAATGCCGTCCGCAAAAAAGGATTGTGGTTGACACCTGAACCAAGTGTTTTACCGCGTTCATTACGTCTGCATCTGTGTGAAATTGTTGCCCCTTGAGAGCTTGTTTTAGAGGTCCGAACAAATGACAAATCACATGGTGACAAATCAGGACTATAGGCTGGATGTTGCAGAATTTCCACATTCTTCCAAGCGAATGCTTCCTGCACAATTGCAACATGCGGACGAGCATGTATCGTGCAACAAAATCATACAGCGAGGAAAGCACGAAGGTCGTTTATTCTTGATGTCACTGTTGTCTCGACACACATTTGTTATGGTACGCTGCCTGCATTCTCCGATGAATGTCCACTGGTCGACATCCTTCAAATGAAAGATCGATCACGCTCTTTGAGTTTCTTTGGACGGATTTTAATCAACCCGGCCATTTTCTCAACGGCAGAAACAGAACATTGCATCATAGGACGAGTAAGCACGTGCTCTTTTATTCATTGGTCAGTACTTATCACATGACTATGACATGATCATGTTCACGTACGCAATTACGCGCGGTGCGGCACGAACGGATTTCAAATGAACGCTCCTAAATTTTACACACCTTAAAGACTACTGGATATATTGTGCTAGATCCAACGTTATACACACGTCACTCGTGGTGAGTGTTTAGTATCACACCGGCAGCTTCACTTCCCAAGATATTTCCAAGTACCTGGGACATGCTGCAGTCGAGGGAAATGAACGAGCTGATAAATTGGCCGCTCTGCATCCCTGTAGCTGGCCAGCCCATGGATCGTGCCGATGGTATCAAACATCCTTAAAGATATGGCGAGATCTGAGGACTTGACGATCAGTGAATCCACATCGCTGTCCAGGATGAGAGACGTGGGAGTAAGAATCTGGCACAGCCAGACACGAAAGGTACATCGGAAAACGAGGGGCCTCGTCAACCAACACAGAACTGGCACTATTAGCCACTGACGCTGATGCATATGCTGGGGGAGGGGATCTGAGCACCTTATGGACATGTCCGGAGTGCAATGACGATACCCCAACTGATAACTGATAACTGATTCGAAGTACCATTGTCAGATTGGATCGTCCTTTAAACGCAGGTCAAGTTTTTAAAACCGCCCCGATACAGTTTCGAATCCATGACGACGGAGCCGCCAGTTGAGCGTGTAGCTACTTCGCCACTCGGCTCCAGAATCGCTTGTGGCCATGTGAATCTGTAGATGAATTCAAATCAGTTCACTAGCCTACCAACCCGGAGGTTATGTGTTCAAATCTCCACCGAAGAGGATATTGTAATTGATCAGAACGCCCAGGTTGACTCATTCTAATATTAGTACCTTGAAATGTCTTAGGAAATAAATGCGGCAGTAGGATTGTGGCCACATCACCCATCACACCATGTGTGTAATGCTGAGTGGGTGGACGACTTTTGTATTGTGCATAGACCCTATACTTTTGTGTGGATGTGAGGCGTGGACAATGAGCAGACAAGCTGAAAAACATTGAATGGCAATGGGATGTGTTTTTGAGGAAAATGCAAAAATGCCATGGACAGACAGAAAATTCCAATGATCAGGTCCAACAAGAACCAATGAGAACCCGAAACTGTTTACTGAAATTAGACATAGACACTCAACATGCTATAGATGTTAATTTCCTGATAGGATCTCTAATTTTGAAACTTTGCCTGGGCATGAAGTGTTCGGTTCGCTCTTTTCGGTATCCAACTGTAGAACTATTGTAAGATTCGCAACGTATGCATTGGTCTCTATATCATCATCATCAAGTGTCCTGCCAGCTGGCGTAGGCGTTCATGGCTTTCCACAGATCTCGGTCTTTGGTTTTCTGGATCAAATCTGCTGCTGATATTCCTCCATGCCACCGTCTCAATCCTCCAGCATCATTATCTTGGTCTGCCCTCTGCCTCTCTTCCCACTCGATCTTTTCCAGTTTGTTCACGATGTTCTCCAATGCCTCTCTTCTCATGACATGACCGCGGAAAGATGGTTGTCTCTGTCGTTAATTGTTGTATATAATGTTCTAGGATTTCAGTTAGCACATGTATCACGACAGTCGTTGTTAGTTACCTCTTGCAGTCCAAGGAAGTCGCAAACATTCATCCTCAGGAACCACATCTCTGTTTGCTTCTAATTTCTTCTTAATGTCTGTTCATTTACATTTCCAAGATTTCACTGTCCATACGAGCATAAACCTGTACATAGCATTTCATCACTGCTCTTTCTTACACTCAGTGATAGTGACCGATGGGACAAGAGATCTATGCGTTATTCGGAAATGCGGCCTGCTATGCCTGCCTATTCGCAGAATAACTGCTCTTAATCTCGCTGTTGCTACATCTCTGTCTCGATGTTATGAAAATGTCCTAGTATCTAACATGCATACCACTTGGTGGCATATATATAGTCGATATATAGATAGAGCCACGTGCTGATGCTGAAAAAATAAATCCATTGCTGCTACTAACTATAGTAGCACAGCTAGTAGCACAATGTTACTGAGTCACCCTGTGGCAGCAAGTTACGAGGCAAAGAAATAAAGTTATAAAACATCATGAGCTCGGACATTGTGATGTGTCAGAACGCAATGCGAACGTACCAACATAAAATTCATTGAGCATCTAAGGTCTTGACTGGACAGTGTCTGGAAAATCAATACAACTCTTTTATGGGTGAGTTCACAATATGTATGTCCTACAAATGTAATTGGAACCCGTAATGCTCACGTGTACATACCCCAAATACTGTCTAGTCTTGCTTCTTGTCCTTACTCTTTGCTATTTAAAACAACCACAATTTTTTGTTTATAACGGCGCTTCTTCTCGCTCTCCCTCCGCATCTCCTCTCTTCCGCTCCTCCCCCTAACGTAAATCTGATCGGAATCCTCACTCTCATCCGGCGACTCTTAAGATTTACTCTTCCGGTTCGCACAGCCAGCTACGTATTGGTCTCCCAGCTCTCTAAGCCTTGCCGAAACACGCGTGGTTGCACTACCGTTACATTAGCTGCATAAGAGTTCCCGATAAGCACGGGCTAGGAGATACTCGCTCACAACCGAAAACTCGTCTCAAGACGTCGTGCGGCATGTGAAGAAGAGGCTGATGATGGCTCGGTGGCTATGCGTGCAGGTCAGAGGATCAACATCTTTGACCAGAGGATCGAGACTAGATCTCACAGCCTTGAATAGGGGTTGTCCTGCCCGGCGGAGTGTAATCACAGCAAAGATAATTACCTTCGTACAGCATCATTGGTATGTTCGTGTCTCGTGATCTCTGAATGTGGTGTACTCTGTGTATATCTGCACGAGTCAGAGCGTTTACCGTCGACTAGCTCACTTTTCGTATTAGATGGTTTATCGATATAGCATATCGCTCTGTTTCTCCGTCGTAGTGCTCCTCATCATCATTAATTATCATCATCGTCACCACCACCACACCTCATATCAGCACAATCGTCATCTCTCATCTTCTTCTTCTTCTTCTTCTTCGTCTTCTTCTCTTCTCTCTTCTTCTTCTTCTTCATTCTCTCTTCTTCTCTCTTCTTCTTCTTCTTCTTCTTCTCTTCTCTACTTCTTCTTCTCTTCTTCTTCTTCTTCCTTCTTCTTCTCAATCCCTTTTCCTCCACCCTCCTCATCATCCTCTCCTCCTGCTATAATCATCATCTTCTTCTTCATTTTCCCTTCATCATCAACTCCACATCCTTTTACTCGTCATCCTTTTGTCCTATTTTCTCCCGCGTTTCTCTTTCTTCATCTCCTTCTCCTTGTCCACCTCTTCTTCTTCTTCTTCTCTCTCTTCTTCTTCTTCTTCTGTCTTCTTTCTCTTCTACTTCTTCTTCTTCTCTCTTTCTTCTTCTTCTTCTTCTTCTTCTTCTTCTTCTTCTTCTTCTTTCTTCTTCTTCTTTTCTTCTGTCTCTTCTTCTCAATCCTTTCCTCCACCCCTCTCATCATCCTCTTCCTCTGCTCTAATCATCACTTCTCTCTTCATTTTCCTCTTCATCATCAACTCCACATCTTTTACTCGTCATCTCTTTGTCCTATTTTCCTCCCGCGTCTTCTCTTTCTTCATCTCCTTATCCTTGTCCACCTCTTCTTCTTCGTCTTCGCTTCTTCTTCTTCTTCTCTCTTCTTCTTCTTCTTCCTTCGTTCTTCTTCTTCTCTTCTCTTCTATCTTCTTCTTTAATATAATGCCACAGAGGACAGAAGAAGAAAAAGACAAGTGCAACTCATTACCCCGTCAGCACAAGCCATTCACACATTGACGGATGGCTGTTACATTCACCCGACGAACGATCTTTTATAGACGCTCTTAAAATGTCCCATGAGAGGACAGACTATTTGTCACCCCAAGGAGAACGCATCTCAAACGCCCTCCTGTATTCATTAGTCATTTGTTTCTGTCATTTAGTTTTCCTTCTATTGTTTTCTCGAGCGACGATTGCTGTCCAGTGTGAAGTCAAGAAAATACTTGTGACGTTGGAAATCCTGTGTTATTGAGTCGAGCGAGGTTCACCCGCCCAGCATTTGTTGTTTTTGTTGAAAATTAGCTGTGAATACGGCAAAGGATACGATATATTTAAGAATGAAACATTTACAATTAAGACAATAATTACGAATGTGAGATGATGGTGATGATGATGATGATATAATAACATAATAATAATAATAATAATAATAATAATTATTATTAAATATATTATTACTATTATGCTGATATTATTATTATTATTATTATTATTATTACAATTAGTATTATTATTATTATTATTATTATTATTATTATTATGAACATTATTATTATTATGTTAACATGATGATGATTAAAAGTACTAGAGAGCTTTGGTAATCATAGACTAAATCTTTAGGAAGGAAAAATCCCAACTGCACTCCTAGCGGTAGAGGATGGGACACAGATCACGTGTGGCAAACGCAGCCCTGGGGACGAGTATCCACCTTGGATAAGTGGACAACTTTGCAGCTGAGCAGAGCAGGGCACTCACTTGACTGACTGGCGGAACGCCTGTCAAAGGCTGTGATAACAGACCCCCATGTGGATGTGGATGGCAGGGGAAACACCACATATTCTTCTCAGATTTCACGAGGAACACATAGTCTGTAAGCAGTCGACCGAACATCTTAGGACATCTTGGGACATCCTCGTCAGGTAGGGACAGTCATGAGCCACAGGTGACAACAACCGTCATCAGCGACTGATGGCAAAGTCATAATAAATAAATGTAAAATAGGAAATACATTTAAAATAGGAAATACAATTTAAATAGGAACATGGGGTGTGTAGGACATGAAATTAGTTTGGGATGTTGAACAATGTGATAGTAGAAATGAAAGTATTAATACAATATCCTAGGCATAAGTGGGATGAGATGGAAGGGATCGAGTAAAATTATAACTGAAAAAACACACAATAATTTATTTCTGGAGGGGATCACACACGAAAAAAGGGTAGTACTACTATTTGATATAATAAACAAACAAAAAAAACAACAACAGCCCAACTCAGTTAATAGTTACTGGTGTATTTCAGTTACTATGGTCAAAAGAACGGCAAACCAATAGATATAAATATGTACAAGTATACGCACCACAGAAAAGTGTAGCATGATGAAGAACGTGCACTTACGATGAAGAAGACATGGCGTGTCTCAAATTAAATCACAAGAATCAAAAATAATACTAGGAGATTTAATGCAAAAGTAGGAAAGGAAAAATGGAGATGTAGTGGGGAATTATGGTTGTAGTACAAGAAATGAAAGAGGAGAGAAATTAATAGAATGGGCAAATATCAATGATATGATAATTATAACTGTCAAAAAACTGTCAAACTGTCATTTACTGCCATATAGTGCCTAGCGGTGTATGGCATAGGGGTCTTGAGCCTGAGAAATAAGGGCAAAAAGTAGGAAAAGGAAAAAGGAGGATGTAGTGGGGAATTATGGTTTAGGTACACAGAAATGAAAGAGGAGAGAAATTAATAGAATGGGCAAATATCAATGATATGATAATTATAACTGTCAAAAACTGTCAAACTGTCATTTACTGCAATATAGTGCCTAGCGGTGTATGGCATAGGGGTCTTTGAGCCCTGAGAAATAAGGGCCCGCGAACTGTGCAGGTTAGGATTTTCTTTGCCCCCGACAGAAAAAAATCTCACAATTTACGAGGGATCGAACCCGGGTCTCCCGAAGGAGAGTCTGGCGCTCAGCCACTCGGCCAGCGCTCCTCTAACTAATAACTAATAATTATAACACCTGGTTAAAACACCAAACATCGATGGCTGGCAGAAATGTGGTTTCTGAGGAAAATGCACCCATGGACAGACAGAAAAAAACCAGACGACAAGTACTACAGGAGAATAAATGGACAATCGTAAATTGATTAAAGAAATAGAAGTAAAACAGTCAAAATTTGTTTGGACATGTTATGAGAAAAAATGGATTGGAGAACTTAGTGACAACTGGCAAGATCGAAGGGAACAGACCTAGAGGAAGACCGAGAGGAAAATACCTGGATAAACTTGGCCATATGGCATGGACGAGACAGGAACACTGAACTGTCCACGACTCTGGTGATCGAGTGAAATGGCGAGTCATGACGGTCAATTTTTTCCTGCATGGACACGGGATGATTGATGGAAAACAACATAAAAGACGACTTTACACCTTAGAAGCCCTGATAAGAAAATACTTAACCAAATTTGTTACATACTATAATTAAAAAATGGATTAAAATGCGTAATTGATGTCAGACAATGCCTGATGCTGACAGTAATAGTGATCATGTACCATTCATCATCAGCAAGTGCCCTTGCCTGATGGCGTAGGCGTTCAGTCTCTACACAGATCTCGGTCTGTGTTGTTCTGGATCTAATCTGCTGATACATTGATAACATTGATAACATTCCGCCATGCCACCATCTCAATCCATCCAGCACATTTCTCATGGTCTGTCTCTGCCTCTCTTCCCTTTGGTATTTCCAATCGTCACAATGTTCTCCATTGCCTCTCTTCACATCACATGACCAAAGAAAGCTGCTTGTCTCTTTCTTAATGTTGTATATAATGTTATAGTTTCAATAGCCTCTTTCCAGCAATCATCCTTAGTTACTCTGGAAGTCCAATGAATTCGAAACATTCGTCTCAGTAACCACATCTTTGTTGCTTCCAGGTCCTTCCTAATTTGTTCATTTACATTACAAGATCCACTGACATACAGCAAAACAGGTTTTATAATCGATGAATGTACCACTATGTGGACAAATAAAAATAAGATAGAAGAGAGGGGAAAAAGTGGTTAAGAACATGAGACTTAATAAGGATGTTCTGAAATGAGATAAAGATATGCAATAACAATACAGAGTTACTGTGAAAAATAGGTACATTGCAATAGCTAAAATACAGAGTATAAATGAACAAATGGGAAATGTAAAGGGACTCCATTCATCAAACAAGCAAAGAAATATTAATGGAGAAAAGCCAAAAAGCTAAGAATAAAGTGGTGACATAAGAAATCTTAAAGTTGATTGACAAAACAAAACAGAGTAAATATGACAAACAAGATTGTGAACACATAAATAAAGAAATAAGAGATTAATGTATGAAGGCAAAAGAAAGTTGGTTGAATGAGTAATGCAAGAAAATTGAATTAAATTATATTAAAGATAAACAAATATAAACAGACACACCAGTGAGCTCACTGAAGAAAACTAAGAGTAAACAAGGTGTTTGAAATCAAAAACCTGAATGATATTATTGGAGGTAGGTGCTATACTGAAGAGGTGGAATTAGTACATAAGAGAATTATATGATGGAGCAAGGGAAGAATTAACAGAAGAAAGAAACTTAGAAGGTCCACCTATTCTAAAAGAAGAAGTCGATGTTTCACATAGAATCACAATAGAAGAATTAGAAGTACTGGGAGAATCTGGAGTAAATGTATTAATCAAAATGTTGAATGATATTTACAACAATGACTATTTACTGAGTGATATGCTGAAATCTGTATTTGTAACGATGCCAAAAAGACAACGAGTAATTGAATGAGAAGACTTTGTTACACTTAACCTCATAAACCATGTCACGAAGCTTGTACTCGGAATTATAATGATTAAGAGCAAGAAAGAAAATAAAAATGGACATTGGTTAAGAATAGCATATTTTGTGAAAGTAAAGGCACCAAACAATGCAATATGTACATTACGGACACTAATAGAAAGATAGAGACACAGAAAGACATATATCTGTGCGTCATAGATTATAACAAGACATTTGACAAAATAAAACACGATGAACTAATTAAAATGTTGGACGATATCAACATTAATGTGAAAGATCTCAGAATAATAAAGAAATATTTACTGGAAGCAAGTAGCAGCAATTTAAATGGGAAATAAAAAGGTCAAGTATGAACAATTAAAGCTAGGAGTACGACAGGTTTGCGTTTTGTCACCGGATCTCTTCTCCCTCCAAAACGAAGTAATAATGAGAGAGATTACAGAGAAGCTGAGAATCCTAATAGGAGGTTATAATATCAACAATATACGCTATGCAGGTGGCACAGTATTGGTGACAGATAATGCAAAAGATCTACAACAAATGTTGGACACTGTAGTAACAGAGAGTGCAAGGAAACTCTCCTTGAAAATCAAGAAAACGGTAACAATGGTAATATCAAAGAAAAACGTGACACCAAAATGTGAAACGGAAATAGAAGGCGAAATGCTTAAAAAAGTTTATAATTTTAAATACCCTGGGTATTTATAACATCATACGGAAGGTGCACAACATAGATAAAGAACAGAATAGGGCAAGCAAAAGCTGCATTTCAGAAAATTAAAGGTATCTTATGCAATAAGTCACCATCAATGAATGTAAGAAAGAAAGTGCTGAAGTGCTAGATAGAACCTGTTTTGCTGTATGGAGTGAATCTTGGAATGTGAATGAAAAATTTAAGAAGAAATTAGAAGCAACAGAGATGTGGTTCCTGAGACGAATGTTGCGAATTCCTTGGTAACTAACAACGATTACCTGAAAGTGGCTAATGAAACCAGAACATTATATACAACAATAAGAAAGAGGCAAACGGCTTTCTTTGGATAAGTGAGGCATTGGAGAACATCGTGACGACTGGAAAGATCAAAGGGAAGAGAGGCAGAGGCCGACTAAGAGAAGTGATGTTAAATGGATTGAGACGGTGACGTGGAGGAATATCATCAGCAGAGTTGATCCAGAACATCACATTCGAGATACGTGGAGAGACAATGCTCACCAAACCCGACACTCCAAATAGGGTGTTAAAGCGCAGTTTGGAGAATACAAATCTTATCCTGGTGTGAATTACTGCAACCTAAAGACTAAAGGTCATGGCAGAGCAGACCAGACCCTACGCCTTGGTCTGCAACTGGTCTAGGATCGAACTCCGACAAGTGGATAGTTATAGCTTTGCTTTGCAAGCTTCTCCAGCTTGTCATGTTCCAGATGTATTAGTGTTACCTTTCTTCTAGAATAAACTAGCAGGCCGAGAGAGGAATCATGTTACATAGACAACTAATGGTCTATACATTTGTGACGTGTAGTTTGCGTGGATATATATATATATATATATCGCCCAAATAATGCTTTTTTGGGTCGCATATCCTTTACAGGACGTCGCTGTCAACATCGGCATCTTTCAGCTGATTGTTGATTTCTTGGCATGATTACGCTCAGTAGTTTACATAATTGGTTACCGAGTACTAAAAGAAAACCAGAAGTGTCTCATGTAACTCCTTAGTGAACTGGATCAGACAAATCTGGGAGGATTACACTAAGGGTTCAAGTAAGGTTTTCAGGTAGAAGGCCAAGAGAGGTCAGGAAAGGCACGGCCGTCAGAGAGGAGGATGCTCACTCTTATATACATTGAAGACTAATATTCTTCTTGCCACACAGCTCTCCTGATATGAATTCCACAGATAGTGTTTTATCACTATCACGCTAATATGTACACAATTAAACACATGTCAATGTGATCAAGAATAACCTAACTCCTTCTTGACAATTTTAACAGATTATAATGGATGATTGCGATTATATGAAAGATGGTTATGTCACGAAACAACACAACTGATAATAGCACAATGAATGGTAATGACTGTATGTCATCTAAAATGTTCCGCGGCAGACTATAGATTCTGGCGTAGTAGGATGTGTGGTAACGTCTTCTGTTATTGTTGGCTGTTGGTTTGGCGACGAGGTATCTGAGGTTAGTATTAGGATGCTCAGCTTTTAAGTGTGCCGTTCTTGTTGTTTGAACAGTTGGGTTCTGAGTAGTCAGTGAGTGGTACCAGGTCTTTACTCTTCACTGCAGTAAAAAGGTGAGATTCTTCAGCAATCACTGATGGCTATTAATGTAGGCAAACACGTAGGCTAAAACGTAGACAAAAACCACCACTCTTGACAGAAAAAAAATAACAAACATATACCCGCCTTCACTAGAAAGTTGGGTACAGTATTATATCATCACCTGGCGAATTTGGTCAGATCCTTATATGCTGCTTGCGGTCTGTTAAGGGCGCAGTAGTCGCACAGTAAGTCCATACATCATCTACCCTTTAACCTTTTCCTATCAATAAAGTCAGGCCTTTACATCGTGCGTTCCGGTCCAATAAGCTGATGGGGTGAATATTCACATATATAGAGACTGATAGCTGTATTTAACACCTCGTGTCTAACTAGACATGTACCATAATTTGTATGCAATATGTTTCTCAAATATCCATAATATGCACATGTTCAATCGCCTAGATCACTTTGCGGAATCCAGAAAGTGATGGTAATCATAAAATGTCCTGGTGATACTCATTTACAGTGTTAATAAACACATATAGTATTTTTTGGCGCTCACAGAAAGGGATGAAGGAAGTAGAGACTAGAGGACGCACTAGACAACATAAAATTTGAAAGCTATAGTTACCGACCGGCATTCGAACCTGCCACCTCCAAATGACGACAGCGTCTCGCTGCAGGAACAAGTGTACTTTAAGGCATGACCTATTAGACACTCCATTTTTTTAACCCAATTACAGTGTAGAAGGTTGCACAGAATTAGTGAAATATTATCTCATTAAGCATGTGTAATACACAAACGTGATAATAATGTAACGAATAATGCATCTTAGTAGACTGTTATCTCATTAAGTACGTGTAATGAACAAAGGAGATAATAAAGTAATGAATAATACACCAGAGAGAAAATATTACTGTCAGTAAACGGGATATAAAACATATACATACTGACCTAAACGAACATCCCTTGAAACAAGTAAAGAGCTTCAAGTACCTAGGAAGTATAATATCATCAAATGGCAGATCAGAAGACGAGATCGAAAATATGTGCAATAAGGCAAATCAACTCATTGGACAAATGGCACCAATACTAAAGAACAAACATGTATCAATAACTACTAAGAAAGCACTTTACAACACAATCTTCCTACCAACTCTCTGCTACCAATGCCAAACCTGGACAATGACAGAAAAAGAGAAAAGAAAAATCACAACAACAGAAATGAGGTTTCTGAGAAGAATACTCAACGTATCAAGAAGAGATAAGATCAGAAATGAAGAAATCAGGACTAAAGTAGGGGTTAAAGCTGCTCTAGATTTTATTAGAAAGCAGCAAGTCAAATGGTTTGGCCATGCAAGTAGGCTACCAGTCAACAGCATGCCACAACAAGCAATGATGTACAGACCAGATGGAAACAGAGGAAGAGGCCGACCACGTAAACGTTGGACTGAGGGAATAACAGAATCCATGGGAATGTCGATATACGAAGCCCATAACCGGGCACTCTCACGAAGTTTATACTTCACCTCGACACCGCAAGGTACAAGAGGAACATGATGAGAGATGAGACATCTTCACAGCAAACGCACTTATTAAGACGCAGTCACCAATTAGACAACATAGTATAAAATAAAGAGAAGTAATGAATGGTTCAAAACCTTCCAAGATAATTATAACAAGCACTGTTGGTGTTAACTATAAGTTGTCAGTTACCCAACTGCTTCCAGAAATTAACAAACATTCCTTTGAAGGAGTTTATAAAACAAAGTCACTCAGTGCACTGACTTGCACTCAGAGTATGCCATTTGAACGCCGTCTAATAAGTTTCTGGATTATAATGCCAGAGTCTCCTTTATTTCAGGTAATCAGTATGTCGTCCTCCGTGGCCAAAGCCTTGCGAACGCGGTTCGTAGGCCGCTTACCAGGCGTTTGAAACTCAGCTGTGAACGATTTGTGCAGGAGACCGTGTCACGTTGTGTTATAATGCGTTGGTATGGGAGCCGGTCGTTCAGAAAGCAATGGCAAACTACTGAACGTAAATCTTGCCTAGTACATCAACGGCAGCTGAAAAGGGCTGGAGTTGACTGCAACGTCCGGCAGGGCATATGCAACATTAAAAAAAATATAAGTATATAGTCACACCCTACGCAAGTGTTTATTATAAAATAACATTTCAGGTCGTTACCCGCTATAACTTTCCCATCCGCTTGTCAGTTTAATTACAAGTTCCGATTGTTTCTGAAACTCAATAATAAGTGAATTCAGGGCAGTGTTTTTCTTCGCAATCGCTGGTAAAAGACTCTTCGGCGTGATTTGACCATACATTTTCCTCTTCAGGTAAACTCTCTACCTGAACGGACATTTCTCCTGGTAATTGTACAACGCCTTTATTAACATCTTACACCCTAGTGCGTGACGGAATGCAGCGAGAGTTTCCAGTATACTGGGCTCAATGCTATCGTCTCGAACTAAGAAAATGTAGTTCGGTGTGCATCACTATGTTACAATAATTCTGCCCAGGCTTTGTACTATGGAGAGGTTATTATGCCTTTTTTTTTTAAAGCAAAA
>JACEFZ010027509.1:0-2500 GCA_014155875.1 Cepaea nemoralis | reverse complement strand
AAGAACGGATATAAGCTCCTCTATATAGGCTCAATACATTTGTATGGATGTGAAGTGTGAATAATAAACAGTCAAGCTGAAAAACAGCTGATAGTTGTGGAAATGTGGTTTCTGAGGAAAATGCAAAGAATACCATGGACAGACAGAAAAACCAATGAACAAGTCCTTCAAGAAACAAATGAAGATCGTAAACTGATTAGAGTCATTAGACGTAGACATTCACAATTATTTGCGCATGTTATGAGAAGAAATTAATTGGAGAACTTGGTGACAACTGGCAAGATCGAAGGGAAGAGACCAAGGGGAAGACCGAGAAGTAAATTCCTGGTTGGCTTGGCCACATGGCACGGTCGAGACAGGAACAAGGAACTGATCCACGACTCTGGTGATCGAGTGAGAGGGCAGAACATGACCGCCCACGTTTATCGGCATGGCACATGATGGATGGATATGGATGGCTCAATACACCCCGCTCCCCTCCTTCCTCTGCCATACACCGCAAGGTTACTATATTGGCAGTAAATGACAGTTTTGACATTTGACATTTCTATAAGTAAATACCTGGATGGTTTGGCCACTTGGCATGGTCAATACAAGAATACAGAGCTGATCCACGACTCTGGTGATCGTGTAAGATGACAAACATGATCGCCCATATTTATATTGGCATGGCACATGATGATGATGAATGTTGTTTCAGGGATTATTGTGAAGAAGACAGCAGGGGAAGCAGTTACATCACCGCGCATAGCCGTGATGTATGTGGTTTGAATCCTAATGACAGTATTTGAAATTGGACAAGGAATAAATTCACGGGTATTGATTTGCTCTGATAAAAGTAGGGGAGCCTTTAAGAGATTAGAAGAAGCAAGAAGCGCTAGAAACATATACAAATCGAAATGGATAGTGATCACACAAAGACTCGAACCTTCATCTTCCGCTTTTTACAGTTTAAGCTGTAAGGACGACAAGATCAACCTCATTACACCGGGTTTGATCCCTTATGGCTCTTTTTCCACAGGACGGTCTGCCGAAAGTGTCGCACAAAACACGAACTCTGTAGCTCCAGCGACGACCCCCAGGAGTCTCAGAGGAAACTGCACTCTTGAACTAAATGACCGAGTTCTGAATCGAACCCACAACCTTCGGAACAAGAGGCATGTGGCTTAACCTGCTCGTCACGGATACTCACTTGCTTCCACTATTTATAACCGACCAGGATATCGACTCGTTCTTCTGTCGCTCCTTATCATAGACCAGGGCATATACTCATTCTTCTGTCGCTCTTTATCACCGACTAGTGCATAGACTCGTTCTTCTGTCGCTCTTTATCACCGACTAGTGCATAGACTCGTTCTTCTGTCGCTCTTTATCACCGACTATTGCATAGACTCGTTCTTCTGTCGCTCTTTATCACCGACTAGTGCATAGACTCGTTCTTCTGTCGCTCTTTATCACCGACTAGTGCATAGACTCGTTCTTCTGTCGCTCTTTATCACCGACTAGTGCATAGACTCGTTCTTCTGTCGCTCTTTATCACCGACTAGTGCATAGACTCGTTCTTCTGTCGCCCGCTATCATAGACCAGGGCACAGTCTCGTTCTTCTGTCGCTCTTTATCACTGATCAGGACAAAGACACGTTCTTCTGTCGCTCTTTATCACTAATCAGGGCATAGACTCGTTCTTCTGTCGTTCTTTATCACTGATCAGGTCATAGACTCGTTCTTCTGTCGCTCTTTATCATAGACCAGGGTATATACTCGTTCTTATGTCGCTCTTTATCACCGACTAATGCATAGACTCGTTCTTCTGTCGCTCTGTATCTCCTATTAGGGCATCAGTCCTTTTTTCTTTCGCGCTTTGTCATCCCATGGGGTATATGTCCGTTCATCTGTCCATCTTTGTGATCCCGCATATGTCAGTTCTTCTTTCGCTCTCTTATGTCCCATTGGGGCATATATCCTTTCTTAATTCACTATTTATCCCCACATTGGGGCATATGTCAGTTCTGCTTTCTCGCTGTATATCCAATTGAGGCATATGTCAATACTTCTTTCTCGCTTTAATCTCCCATTGGGGCATATGCCATTTCTTCTTTCTCGCTTTATTCTCCCATTGGGGCATATATAATTTCTTCTTTTTCGCTTTATCTCCCATTGGGGCATATGTCATTTCTTCTTTCTCGCTTTAATCTCCCATTTGGGCATATTCTTTCGGTCTTTTATGCCCCACTGGGGCATATATCCGTTCTTCATTCACTATTTATCCCCCAATGAGGCATAGACTCGTTCTTCTTTCGCCCTTTGTCTAACTTTGAGACATAAATCCTTTCTTTTTGCGCTCCTTGTCGCCTTTCTTGAACATTATCCACAAAGTAAAAATAGATGGAGCATTTCCCACTTCTTGAACAGAATTTTTGAGATCGATCGCTACTCCATGTGTAAATTGGTTAATATCACATCGACCCATTATTCCCCAGGTGATTTTCTGGTACCCAGC